>JAKSZT010054170.1:2682742-2762449 GCA_026826555.1 Tolypeutes matacus | reverse complement strand
TTGTAGAGATTCCTTTAGTATTTCTTGAAGTGCTGGTTTCTTCTTGACATACTCTCTTAATTGCTGTTTATCTGTGAATATTTTGAACTCTCCATCATTTTTGAATGCCAATGTTGCTGGATAGAGAATTCGTGGCTGGAAGTTTTTTTCTTTTAGTGTTTTGACTATGTCATACCACTGTCTTCTTGCCTCCATGGTTTCAGCTGAGAAATCAGCACTTAATCTTATTGTGCTTCCCTTGTATGTGATGGTTCTCTTTTCTCTTGCTCCCTTGAGTATTTTCTCTTTGTCTTGAGCATTGGACAATTTGACAAGTATATGTCTTGGAGTTGGCCTGTTGGGATTTATACTATTTGGGGTGCGCTGTGCTTCCTGGATCTGCACATCCATCTCTCTCAATAGAGGTGGGAAGTTTTCAGCCATCACTTCCTTCAACACTCTTTCTGTTCCCTTTCCCTTCTCTTCTCCTTCTGGGATGCCCATAATGCGTATGTTTGTGCGTCTTGCATTATCGGTTAATTCCCTGATACCATACTGGATTTTTTCTATCTTTTTGTCTATCTTTTCTACAACCTCTTTGATTTCAACTGTATTGTCTTCCATATCACTAATTCTTTCCTCTGCCTGTTCAAATCTGCTGCCATGTGAGTCCAGCGTCTTTTTCATTTCTTGACTTGTGCCTTTGTTCGCCATCATATCCATTACCTTTTTAGGTGTGTTAGCTATTTCTTCAGTATGTTCTCCCAGTGTCTTCTTTATATCCTTAATCTCTTCCTTCAGTTCTTTAAGTTGGTCCATGATATTTGTTTGGATAGCTTTGATTAGTTGTTCGATGTACTGCATTGATTCCTGGTTTTTATTTTGTGCATTGGACTGGTCCATGTTTTCCAGTTTCTCAGAGTCATTTGTATTTTTCTGTTGCCCTCTGGTCATCATATTATCTTGATGGGTTTGTTCACTTGATTAGCTTTTCTCTATGCTCTAGAATTTTATTTAGCTGTTGGTTCTGCGTGTGAGTTAAGTTTTCTCTTTGGCAGTTTTTCTTCTTATTTTATTTCCTTGCTTCTTTCTATGTTCCCTTGAAGGCAAAAGGTTAGGGCCAGAGGAATCAAAAGATGTAAGGAAGGCAGAAGGATAATAGAAAAATTGATAAAAGTTAGAAGAGGGGCAAAATGAGACTTAATGAGATGAATATTTAACTTGTGTAGGCAGTGTAGAGTACTAGGAAAAAATATGGAGTTCTTACAATGGACTGGGAAAACAAATGGAGGAATATATATATAGTGATTTAGAAGGCTAGAATTATGAGGAGGGAGAGAAATAGTAAAGAAAGGTCTGAAAGGAAAAAGTTAATACTAATAAAAAAAAAAGAAAGAAAGAAAAAAGAAGAAGAAGAAAACAAAATAGATGGGATAGAAATTGACATCCTTAAGTTGTGGGCCTATGAAAAAATGTTGTCTCTAAGAGCCACAACAGAAAACAGAAGGCAGAAAGATGCAGGAAGGATAAGCGATAGTTTGTAATACAGAATCAATATATACAGCGAGTGGGATATTACTGAATAAGAAGCCCAGCAAAGAAGCAACAAGCTGGCAGCACCTATTTAAAAAAAAAATAGAAGGAAAAAGGAAGGGGGGAGGAAAAAGGAAATAATAGCAATAGACCAGAAAGTAACAGAGAGAAACCAAAGATCCACACAGGCAAGCAGTCAAACAGAGCTAAGGGGCGTCAATGATTCCCCTAGGGTCCACGTGGATCTTTCCTGCCTACTTGTGTTTATCAATGAAGTTCCCCACAGGGTTCTATATGCAGGTCCTGAAGCAGCTTTTAGCTATTAAACTAAATTAAAAAGAATTTATTTTTCAATTGTTGAGGTGACCTCACATTTTTTTTTTTTTTTTTAGCCAAATGCAGGACCCAAAATAATTCCTCCTCTAGACCAACCCCCTTACGGAAGGGACCCTAGCTGGGCCCGTGGAAATTAATCAAGCACGTCTCACTTTCCGGACTCCCCAGGTTAGCTGAAGCTCTGATGTTAGTCAGTGAGGAGTGCTAAAGACGGCGGATTCCGCCCCTTCTGGCGCCGAGCTCGAGCGTCACTGGGCTGCTCAGTAAATCAGTTTGAGTGCAGATTCGCGTCTGCTCTCAGCCTAATGCTGCTTCAGGTCGGCTTATCTGCTCCCCAAAGCTATGGGGTGGTTCAGGCAGCCAGATCGATGTCTAAAAATATAAAATACCCTTCCCTGTCTTCCAACAGAACCCTCCCTTTTTGGGGAGGTGTCCCTTCCTCCTGGCTCCGCAGCGGCCCGGGTCTTATCCCTGGGTGGCTAGGGAAATCAGCTGCGTTTCCCGACCAAAATCCCCGCTCCGGTTCACCGGGTGCTGATTAGCTCGTTTGCTCTGTTCACACAAGGTCCAAGGGGCGCCAGGCAGCCAGATCCCCAGAAAATAAAACTTTTTCGCCCCGCCCGCGGCTCCAAATGGCCATTTTATTTAATTTTATTTTTTTTCCCCTAACCGCAGGGCTCAGCCGCCTGTGCCAACCTCCACCGGCAGCCTCAAAACTCATGAATCTCCACAGTTCTGTCCACACCGCCGATCCGCGCAGATAGATGTCCCAAGCTTCTCACTCCACACGTGCACAGCACAGACCCCCAGGCAGGACCCCGTCCACAATCTGCCTTGCTCTGGGAGCTTGCAGTGTGCGCCCTCCTACACTAACGCCATCTTCCACATCCTCTTTTATTAACATAGTACATCTTTGGCATTGATGTAAGGATATTACAGTATTGCTGTTAACTATAGTTCATAGGTTACATTAATTTTTCCCATGCTTCTCCATATTCTTACCACCTTGAAATAGTGATGTACATTTGTTCTACTTCATAGAAGGACATTCTTGTATTTGTACTATTAACCACAATTGTCACCCACCTCTGGGCTCACTATGTTATCCAGTTCCTAGATTATTCTTTAGCTTTCTTTCAATTGACATTACATCCCTAAACTACCCCTTTCAGCTACAATCCCATTTATAAACCAGCTGAGTTAGTTCTACTCACTTTAATGTATCATCATCAACTCTATCCATTTCCACACTTTTACAGTAAATTTAATTAAAACTACTACATAAATTAAGCATCAGCACACCTTCTCATCCCTCCTCTTATTTCCTAATAAACTATACTCTAGGTTTTAACTCTTTGCATTTATTCTTCATATTTAGTTCATATTAGTGAGACCATGCAATATTTGTCCTTTTGTGTCTGGCTTATTTCACTTAAGATAATGTCTTCAAGCTTCATCCATGTTATCATATGTCTCCCAATTTCACTTCTTCTTAGAGCAGTATAGTATTCCATTGTATGTATATACCACATTTAGTTTAGTCATTCATTGTTTGATGGACACAGGTTGTTTCCATCTTTTGGCTATTGTAAATAATGCCGCTATGAACATCAGTGTGCAAATGTCTCTTTGGGTCATAGTTTTCAGTTCTTCTAGGTATATAACTAGTAGAGGAATTCCTGGATCATATGGCAGTTCTATATTTAGTTTCCTGAGGAACCACCAAACTCTCTTCCACAGAAGCTGCACCATTTTACATTCCCACCAAGAGTGAAAGAGTGTTCCTATTTCCCTACATCCTCTCCAGCACTTGTAGTCTTCTGTTTTTAAAAAAAAAAAAATGGCCATTTTATGAGGTGTGAGGTTGTATCTCATTGTCATTTAGATTTGCATTTCCTTAATAGCTAGTGATATTGAACATTGTTTCATGTGCTTTTGGGGCATTTGTACTTCCTCTTTGGTGAAATGTCTATTTAAGTCTTTTGCCCATTTTTTAATTGGATTGCTTGGTCTTTTATTGTTGAGTTGTATGATCTCTTTATATAGAGTGGAAATCAAACCATTATCAGATATGTGGTTTCCAAATATTTTCTAAAGGTTTTTTGAGACTGTTATAATATTCATATATGGGGGGGATTGTGGGAACATGGCCAAGGGGTTAGGCATATAAGTCTTAGCTCTCACTAAAACAACAAAGGAAAAGCCAGAGGCTGCCATGGGGACCTGCTTTGGGGCACAGCAAACCAGGACACTGCTTACCAACTCCCAGAAGAGTGAGGGTCAGAGACACAAAGAAACCAAAACAAGTAACTGTGAGTTATTAAGCCTCCTGGCTCTCCTCCCCCACCCCGAGATATTAAGTGAGAGTAAAACCCCTGGCAAATTGTATCTGAGAGTAGAGCAGACATCTACCTCCACAGGAAGGTGCTTGGGGTCATCTAGGAGGGTACTGGACAGATAGGGAAGCCAGGAGTAATCAGGGGTTGGTTACCTCGGTGGTTGGAAGGGGCACACATACCTGGCCCTCGGGGTGGACAGACTAGGTGGAGACCCTAGCCCCCTTCTCCAAATGGGAGTGTGACGGCAGATTCCCTGAAAGAAAAAGGGGTCTGGGAGAGTGGAGAGCGATTATTTTGTGGTGAGTTTAGCCAGCTGGGCCCTCCTTGAATATTGGAAGGGACCCCGACTTGACAGGGTAGAGGGGAGGGGGATCACCTCAGGCTGGTAGTCACGCCCAGCCACCTAGGTAAAGAGAGGAATTACATCAGTGAGGAGGCAGAGACAGGTAGTGATCAGCAGCACTCCAGCTGACTGCAGGGGATCTAACCTGCCCAAGGGAAAAGGGGCGGATAGCCTTCTGAAAGGGTAATCAACCCAAGGACTCAGAATAGCTTAGTGGAAGAATTCTTGCCTAGCATATATGACGTCCCTGTTTTGATTCTTGGCTATTCCATGAGAAGTGATTCACCAGGTTATCAGGCATTGAGCTGAAACTTTATATAAAGGAACATATAGACATTTTCTTTGTATTAGCTTTTCTTGGATCGCTTATTTTTTTTTTAAAAAAAGGTTCATTTTCTTTTATTTCCCTTACTTTACTCACTAAAATCCAGTTTAAAACCTGCAGAGGGCAGGCGGCAGGGTGAGTGACTGAGGAAAACAGCAGCCTGAGAAGACCCTTAGGGGCCTAAGAGAGAAAGCTATTTTTCTATGTTTATTTTTCTTCTTCTGTCTCCATTTAAATTAAAAAAAAAAAACAAAAACGAGTTGCTGTTGTCTTGTTTCTTGCTTGTTTTGTATCACCTCCCTTTCTTTTTCTGCTTGTTTCTTTTTCTTTTTCTTTCTTTCCTTTGGTTACTGATCTATTCTTCTTGCACTATTTCTTTTCACTCTTTCATCTTTATATCTTTTGTTTTCTCTTGTTTTTTTCATTCCACCTCTTTTATTTGGTCTCTAATTTTTCTTGTTTGTATTTCTCCCTCGCTCCTTTTTCTCTATATACATTCTCTTTTTTACTTTTTTCCTTCTCTTTTTCTCTTTTCTTTACTGCTTTTCTTGCCATTCCAGCCTTTTCATTCATTCTATATTTTTTCTCTATTCTGTTGCTTGTTTCATTGTTTCTATTCCACTTTCTTAATCATAATCCTCTGTACTTCTTACTCGTGTTAATTTTTCAATTTCCTAGGTCATGTATAGTTGCTCTCCTACCTTTTACTATTATGATTACTATTATTCTTTTTGTCTTCTTATCTCGTTCCTTTTATCTGGTCCTAATTTTTTTTTCTTTCAAAGATACACAAACAGATCTCTCTCACACAAAAAAAATGGCTGAGTGGAAGCAAGATCCTGCCTGAGTGAGCTGTTTTGGGAACCCACAGAGTAGGAAGCTTCAGGACATCAATCTGGAAGGAGCTGGACAAAGACATAAATTCCTCAAGGTGCTGCTGGCTTGATTCTTGGTTGCTGTGTTTCCTCATGCTTGATTTACACTTTTACGTGCATACCGATTTTGTCTACCAACGCTCTCTTTTTTCTTTCCTTCATCATTCTATCTTCTGCTTTCTCTTGTTGTTCTTATATTTCACTTTGCTTGGTTTAATCCTCAAATTTCTGGTTTTTATTTCTATCCATCTATCCTGATTTTTTTTCTTTTATTAACTTTTTCCTTTTTGTCTTTTCTTTTCTCTTTCCCTCTCTCCTCAACATTCTGGCCTTTTAATTCATTCTATATATTTTTCTCTATTTGGTTTCCCATTTCATTGTTGGTACCACACTTTTTTATTCCTATTACTCGACACTGCTTACATGAGTTAAGTATTCATTTTCCAAGGTCTTATATAGTTCCTATTCTAATGATTACTATTATTATTACTATTATCCTTTTACTTTTCTTACCTCTATCACTTTCTCTGGCCCTATTTTTTTCCTTGAAGGGAACATAGAAAACAACAAAGAAATAGAATAATAAGAACAAAGTGTCAAAGAGAAAACTTAACACACACACACAAGAAAACAGCAATTAAATAAAGCCCCAGAGAGAAAACTTAATCAATTAAATAAACCCATCAAGATAAAAAGATGACCAAATGTCAACAAAAAACTACAAACCATACTAAGAAACAGGAAAACATGGCCCAATCCAATGAAAAAACTAAAAACCAGGAAGAGGTGCAGAACATCAAAGAACTAATCAAAGCTGTCCACACAAATATCATGGAACAACTTAATGAAGTGAAGGAAGAGATTAAGATATTATGAAAACACTGGGAGAATATACTGAAGAAATTGTAAACATATGTAAAAAAGATAACGGATATGATGGTGATGAATGGCATGATCCAGGAAATCAAAAAGACACTAGTAGCATTTAACAGTAGATTTGAACAGGCAGAGAAGATAATTAGTGATGTGGAAGACAGTACATCTGAAATCAGATAGTAGAACAGATAGATAAAAATATAGAAAAAACCCAGCAGGGACTTAGGGATTTGAATGACAACACAAAAACCACAAACATACACATTATAGGCATCCCAAAGGGAGAAGAGAAAAGAGAGGGAACAGAAGAAGTGTTGGAGGTAATAAGGGCTGAAAACTTCCCAAACCTATTGAGGGAGAAGGATGTACATGTCCAGGAATGGCAGCTCACCCCAAACAGTATAAATCCCAACAGGCCTACTCCAAGACATACACTCGTCAAACTGTCCAATGCTCAAGATAAAGAGAAAATACTGAAAGCAGTGAGAGAAAAGAGAACCATAACATACAAGGGAAGCTCAATAAGATTTCTCATCTTAAAGCATGTAGGCAAGAATGCAGTGGTATGACATCATTAAGGTACAAAAAGAAAAAAACTTCAAGCCAAGAGTTCTCTATCCAGCAAAGCTGGCATACAAAAATGATGGAGAGTTCAATATATTCACAGATAAACAGAAATTAAGAGAGTATGACAATAAGAAACCTACCCTTCAAGAAATACTAAAGGGAATTCTGCAGGTTGAAAGGAAAAAACAAGAGAGAGAGAGTTGGGGGAGAATGTAAGAACAACTAAAAAGACAAAAACAGAAATAAAAACAACATATGATAAACATAAACCTAAAGAAAATATGGCTAATGTAAGTAATTCTTTGAGACTAATAATACTGAATATTAATAGATTACCAGTCTAGAGACATAGATTGGCAGAATGGATAAGGAAACATGACCCACCTATATGCTGTCTACAAGAAACCCAGCTTAGACCCAGGGATTCAATAAGGCTGAAAGTGAATGGCTGGAAAACAATCTTACAAGCACACAATAATCAATAAAAGGGCAGGAGTAGCTATACTAATATTGGACAAAATAGACTTTAAATACAAAACTATTGAAAGAGTCAAAGACGGGCACTATCTTTAGTGAAAGGGGTAATCTTTCAAGAAGAAAGAACAATCATAAACATTTATGCACCTATCAGGGATGCCTCAAAATACATGAGGTAAACACTGGAAAAACTAAGTGGAGAAATAGATGCCTCTACAATTATAGTGGAGGGCTTTCAAACACCATTATCACCATTAGACAGAACATCTCAACAGAGAATCAGTAAAGAAACAAAAACTTTGATTAATACATTAGTGGATCTTGATCTAATAGACCTATACAGAACACTACACCCCAATACAGGAGGATATACATTCTTCTTGAGTTCACATGGATCATACTCCAAGATAGACCACATGCTAGGCCACAGAACAACTCTCAATGAATTCAGAAAAATGATGTTATACACAGTAATTTCTCTGACCACAATGGAATGAAGCAGATAATCAGTAAGTGCCAGACAAATAGATTGTGCACAAAGATATGGAAGATAAACAACACAGTCTTAAAAAGTGGGTCAAGGAGAAAATTTCAAAAGAAATCAGTAACTAGCTTGCAACAAATGAAAATGACAACACAACATATCAAAACCTATGGGATGCAGCAAAAGCTATACTGAGAGGGGAAATTCATAGCCCTAAATGCATATCTCAAAAAAGAATAAAGAGCTAAAATAGAAGACCTAGCTGTACACCTGGAGGAATTAGACAAAAATAACAAACTATTGCCAAAGAAAGTGGAAAGAATGAAATAACAAAGATTAGAGGAGAACTAAATGAAATAGAAAATAAGAAAGCCCTAGAAGAAATAAACAAAACCAAAATCTGGTTCTTTGAGAAGATCAATACATTTGACAATCCCTTAGCCAGACTAAAAAAGAAAAAAGAGAGAAGATGAAAATACACAAAATAAGAAATGAGGAAGGAGATATCACCACTGACCCCACAGAAATAAAGACTATCATAAGGATACTTTGAAAAAGAATATGCCATCAAGAAGGATAATTTAGAGGAAATGGACAAATTCATAGAAACTCACAAGCAACTCACATTGATGAAAGAAGAAATTAATGAACTCAACAGATCAATTACAAGTAGAGAACGACTCAGTCATCAAAAACCTCCCAACCAAGAAAATTCCAAGACCAGACGGCTTCACAGGTGACTTCTACCAAATATTCCAGAAAGAACACCAATCCTGCTTAAACTCTTCCAAAAAATAGAAGTAGAAGGAACATTGCCTAACTCATTCTATGATGCCAACTTTACCCTAATACCGAAGCCTAACAAAGATGCCACAAGAAAGGAAAATTACAGACCATTCTCTCTAATGAACCTAGATGCTAAAATCCTCAATAAAATACTTGCTAATCAGATTCAACGACCCACCAAATGAATTATACACCATGAACAAGTTGGTTTCATCCAGGGTGTGCAAGGATGGTTTAAAATAAGAAAATCAATGTAATACACCATATAAACAGATCAAAAGAGAAAAATCTCATGATCATCTCATAGACGCAGAAAATCATTAGACAAAATACAGCACACTTTCCTGATAAAAACACTGCAAAAGACTAGAAGGAAACTTTCTGAATATGACAAAGGGTATATATGAAAAACCCACAGCTAACATCAGCTTCAATGGTGAAATCCTAAAAGCTTTCCTTCTAAATCAGGAACAAGACAAGGATGCCCACTTTCATTGCACCCATTTAACATTGTCTTAGAAGTACTTGGTAGGGCACTGAGGCAAGACAAAGATATAAAGTGCATCCAAATTGGAAAGGAAGAAGTAAAAATTTCACCTTTTGCAGACGACACCATCCTATACATAGAAAGCACTGAGAAATCTACAACAAAGCTTTCTAGAACCTATACATGAGTTCAGTAATGTCGCAGGCTAGAAGATCAATGCTCAAAAATCAGTGGCATTTCTGTACACGAATAATGAGAAATGTGAGGAGGAAATTAAGAAACAAATACCATTTACAATAGTAACTAAAAGAATCAAATACTTAGGAATAAATTTTACTAAAGATGTAAAGGACTTATACACAGAAAACTACACAACACTGTTAAAGGAAATCAAAGACTTAAATGGAAGAATATTCCCTGTTCATGGGTAGGAAGACTGAACATCATTAAGATGTCTATCCTACCTAAACTGATCTACAAATTTAATAAAATTCCAATAAAAATCATCACAGCATTTTTTTACCAAATTGGAAAAACTAACTGAAATTTATTTGGAAGGGCAAAAGGCCCCGAATGGCCAAAGACATATTGAAAAAGAAAAATGAAATTGGAGGAATTAAACTACCTGACTTTAAAACATACTACAGGGGAAGCGGCTGTGGCTCAATCAGTAGGGCTCCCGTTTACCATATGGGAGGCCCCGGGTTCGGTTCCCGGGGCCTCCTGGTGAAGGCAAGCCCGCCCACACAGCGTGGTTAGCTGACCCAGTGAGCACAATCAGAAAGGGGGGGATAAATGAATAAATAAATAAAATCTTTAAAAAAAAAAAAAAAACATACTACAAAGCTACAAAGTTCAAAACAGAATGGTGTTGGTTCAAGGATAGACATACCAACCAATGGAACCAAATTGAGAGTTCTGGTATAGATCCTCGCATATACAGTCATCTGATATTTGATAAGGCCACCAAGCCCACTGAACTGGGAGAGAATGGCCTCTTCAACAAATGGTGCTTGGAGAACTGGATATCCATATCCAAAAGAATGAGAGAGGAACACCACCTTGCACCTATTCAAAAATCAACTCAAGATGGATAAAATATCTAAATCTAAGAGCCAAGTCCATAAAGTCATCGAGGATGATGTAGGGAGGCATCTACAGGACCTCATAATAGGAAATGGTTTCATGAACTTCACACCCAAAGCACAAGCAGTGAAAGAAAAAATAGATAAATTGGATCTCCTCAAAATTAAAAACTTTTGCACCTCAAAGAAGGTTATTAAGAAAGTAAAAAGGCATCCTACCCAATGGGAGATAATATTTGGCAACCATATATCTGATAAGAGCCTAATATCCAGCATATCTTAAGGAAATTCTACACCTCGAAAACAAAAAGATAAACAACCCATTTAAAAAATGGGCAAGCAGGGGGGGCGGCTGTGGCTCAATCAGTGGGGCTCCCGTTTGCCATGTGGGAGGCCCCGGGTTCGGTTCCCGGGGCCTCCTGGTGGGGGCGGGCCCGCCCGCGCGGCGTGGTTGGCTGACCCAGCGGGCACAGGCAGCAAGGGGGGATAAATGAATAAATAAATAAAATCTTAAAAAAAAAAAAAATGGGCAAGCGACTTGAAAAGACACTTCTCCAAGAAAGAAATACAAATGGCTAAAAAGCAGAGGAAAAGATGCTCAACATCATTAGCTATTAGGGAAATGCAAATCAAAACTACAACGAGATACCATCTTACACCCATTAGATTGGTGGTATTAAAGAAAAAGTGGACTATAAGTGTTGGGGAGGATGTGGAGGAATGAGAACCATTATCAACTGCTGGTGGGAATGTAGAATGGTGCAGCCATTGTAGGGGTCTGGTTGGTGGTTCCTTCAAAAATCTAACTATAGAAGTGCCATGTGATCCAGCAATTTCACTGCTGGGTATGTACCCAGAAGTGTTGAAAGCAAAGACATGAACAGATACATGCACACCAATGTTCATAGCAGCATTATTCACTATTACCAAAAGTTGGAATCAACCCAAATGGTCCTCAGCAGATGAATGGATAAACAAAATTTGGTACAAACACACAAGAATATTACTCAGCTGTTAAGAAGGAATACAGTGCTAACACATGGGATAACATGGATGAATCTTGAAGACCTTATGTTGAGTGAAGCAAGCCAGGCATTGAAGGATGAATATTACATGACCTACTGACATGAATTAAGCAAATTGAGCAGACTCAGAGAGCTATTGTTTGGAAGATAGTTTTACAGGAAATAGAAAAGGAGAAGAAGGTTTTGAGCCAACGCCCATAGGGATGTAATCTACGATAAGGTGAAAGTGTGTAGTTGCACATTGAAGGGATATGACAGGAGGGTAGTGATACTATTGGGTTGGGTGGTGCAAGTTTAACAAGTGGGTAGATTGGGGAGGGTGGGTTGGAAGGTCCAGGGAACTGGTGGGCAGGTTGGGAGAGGGACAAGGTGAACACTGGGGATTGGCAGGTATGTGGTTGAAAGTACAAAGTTGGGAACGCTTTTATGGCAATATGACAAGGATGGGTTACTGGATTAGGGTGTTGGATGTGAGGGCATTTGGGACAGGGCACACATGGAGCAGCTTCTAGGGTGTGTCTGAGAGTGATCATTTCATCATAATGTGTTGTATCAGTGGGCGGAGACCCACATAATGAGCAGAAAGGCGTTGGACTCCCATCCTGGGGAGGGCCAAAATGTTCACAGAGCTGTGGGAGTTTCTCAGAGCATGGGTGGTTTCCTAACAGGGGAGGACGAACCAGTGTGTCAAGACCTCAGTGTTGTTGCAAGTAACTATGAATATTGTCTTCTAATGAGTGAAGCTGGGGTGTCACTGTGGGACTTGGGGAAGGGGGAGGGAGGAATAGAATAGATGGAACACGGGTATTTAGTGGGCAATTGAAGTGCTCTACATGACCTTGCAATGATGGACACAGGCCATGTTAAATATCATCAAAATTCATAAAAGTGTACTATTTAAAATGTAAAGCATAATCTAAACCATTGACCATGGTTAGTACCTGTGTTTCACTATTTCACTATCAGTTGTAACAAAGGTACCCTCCACATATAAAAAGTTATTAATAGGGGCAGGGGGAAAAGGGGGAGGATGATGGGTATATGGGAATCCCCTCTATTCTGTATGTAACTGTAATGTGACCTAAATCTTCTTTGAAAACAAAATAAAAAACATAAGGCACTGGGGAATTAATGGAAAAAAATGTTACTGTACATACAGTAAAACAGATATTACAGTGATGAAAGGCAAAATGTCAAAAAATTTTTTAATATTTTTCATTATTTCTTAATATCCAAATCTTTTAATTTAATTTTATTCTTAGTGTTTTTTTTATTTTTATGTATTTTATTTCTTATATTTAATCCTATCATTATTATTTCATTTCCCTATTAATTGTATTTGTCTATTTTATTGGCTGCATTTTTGAGGAAGCTTTGGATCACAGAAGGGTTACAACTAGGTAGGGGAGGGTCATTTGTGTGGAGTGTCAGTGATGGGGATACATCGGAGGAAGTTCAGCTGGGCATATATATAAGGTATATAAATATGTTCAAATGTTCACAGGGCATTGTCACAGTGGGTGGAGACTCACACAATAACCGAGAGAATATTGAAATCCCATCTTGGAGAGCTTTGCCACATTCTCTAATGGAGCAGCAACAGTCCCCCAAGTGCAAGGGCAATGACTGGTGAAGGAGGATGATCCATTGGTGGGCCCTTGATATTGACAACTATGCTTATGAGCCTTTGTTGTTGAAGTTGAAACTTAGCCTAGTATTGTGGGGTGCCTATGAGTTGCCTCCTGAAAACCTCCTTGTTGCTAAAATGTGATCTCTCTCTAAGCCAATCTCAGCATATAAATGCATTACCTCCCCCCGCCTCCCCCAGTGTGGGATATGACTCTGGGGATGAGCCTCCCTGGCACCAAGGGATTACTACCAAGCACCAACAAGCAATGCAACTGGAAAAAGAAAACCTCGAATAAAAGGGGGAAAAGGTAAAGACAAATGAGTTTATATGGCTAAGAGACTTCAAAGTGAGTTGGGAGGTCATCCCAGAGGTAACGCTTATGCACATCTCAGCAGGATCTCATAGACTGCCAAAGTGGATTTTATCCCATATAGTGGGGCTCCTGAGGGCTCTGGAGACACCCAGGTCCTATGGCCAAGGTAGATAGCTCTGGAGTTTGGTGCCTTGCCAGTGGACCCTACTTTGGAGTTTGTGCTTATAAGAGTGACAGAGTTGTACTCAACTATGTCTTCCCTACACATGGCTCATCTGTTCCTTCTATTTAAATGTATAATTGGTGCTGGAGTTTGTAGGTGTACATCCAAGAGACTTGAATCTTTGGGCTGTCCATGTGCCAGCTGGGTCCAGACCCTCAACAGAGTTGCAATGCTTACTCTCCAGTTCATTGGACTCATTCAGGACAACTAACAAGGAGGTGAAGATTGACAACCACCATACCAAGGAAACAAGTGAGCCTACAAATGCAAGCAAGAGAGTCCCATCCATCGGCTGTATGGGACCAAAGCCCCCTCTCAATTAGAGGTGGAGTGGACATCACCATCCTAGAGTCCTCAGGATTAGGGAATGAGCTATGGACTAGAGTACTTACTGGTATTCTGCTATAGACTTATCATGATTCTATCAATGGAAGAAATTACAACGTTGATGTAGAGGCTGTGACCACTGGAGGTTCTTGGGGCAGGGAAAGGGAAAAACAGTTGTAATATGGGTGGTTTTTCAGGACTTGGGAATCATCTTGAATGACATTGCATCGACAGATATAGGTCATTTTATATCATCCCATAATATGCAGAACTGTGTGGGAGAGAGTGTAGACTACAATGTGAACTATGGTCCATGCTCAGTGGCAATGCCCCAAGATGAACTTTTCAGTTGCAATGAATGTACCACACTAATGAAGGATGTTGTTTATGTGGGAGGGTGTAGGAAGTGTGGGGAGTGGGGCATATGGGAATCCCTATATTTTTTGTTTAACATTTATGTATTGGGAAGCGGCTGTGGCTCAATCAGTAGGGCTCCTGTTTACCATATGGGAGGCCCCGGGTTCGGTTCCCGGGGCCTCCTGGTGAGGGCAGGCCCGCCCGCGAGGCGTGGTTAGCTGACCCAGCGAGCACAAGCAGCAAGGGGGGGATAAATGAATAAATAAATAAAATCTTTAAAAAAAAAAAAAAAACATTTATGTATTCTAAATATCTTTTAATAAACAAATAAATAATTGTAAAAAAAGAAATAGTTCATAATTGTTTTGTGATGGTGAATGCACAACATTGTAATTGAAGTAAAAACCATTGATTATACACTTTAGATAGATCGTATGGTATGTGAATATATCTCAATAAGTCTGCTTAATAAATAAATATATAATTGTGCAAGAATAGCCAGAAACAGCAGCTATATACAGCAGGGGAAACAGAGAGATTTGAGTTGAAGAATTTTCTTGTTTGTTTGTTTTTTTAAAATTAATATTATTATTGAAACAATGAAAATGCTCTAATAATGCTTGAAGTGATGAATGCACACCTATGTGATTATACCATATACCTTTGATTGTATAATTTGGATGAATTGTATACATTGTTAATATGTTTCAATAAAATTGATTTTTAAAAATAAAGCAAAACTCCAACTTTGTCCTTTGCCACATCTTTTATCTGTGAGTCCCCACCCACAAAAGGTGGGGACTCAACACCCTGCTGACATGACCCAATCAAATCCCTAGTCATAATTTAATCACGCCAAGAGGAACACAGCGGTTTACAAACATAATCCAATATCTACTTTTGGAATTCATATATAATGCCAAACTGCTACACACACACACATAAACATGCACATGCATATGTGTTTTTACAGGTCATAATCACGCTGCAATATAAGCAGGTAGGTTCTTGCATCCAGGAAGTTATGGACAACCTGTGAAAGACAGAAGGTTCAAAATCATAACCAAATATAGTATAGGAGGAGGTGCTGCACAAGTGGGAAGTGTCAACCAACATTGGGAGTGGCTGAAGGGTGTTCTAAGCACAGAGTGAGGGGACAGGGGAACAGATAGTTGGCCTTGGACACACTCTGGCATGGTGGGGAAGCTGTGATGCAAGAAACAGTGGGAAGAAGAGGCTCCTGTGCACAAGGGTGAACACTTGCCTGGTGGCCTGTTGTAGGGGTTTGGGACATAGTCAGGGCTCTGGTTCAGGTGTGTCAATAAGAACAGGAATCAAATAAGCCAAGCAGAATGACTTTTCTGCACTGGAGAGGAAAAGGTAGCAAGCAGAGGCTCCTGCTCAAAAGTATGAGGCTCTGCATCTTGGTGCATGAGCTCCTGGCTTATTGGCACCAGGGCAGAAACAGCTGATTTCCACCTGTCCCCACACCCCAAAGCATCTTCCAGGGTACCTTTCCCCTGCCACCCCCAGTCTGTTTCCTGGACATCCTCATGGTTTTCTCCTGTGAAAAATACTCACTTGTCTTAGGGAAGAGTCTCTCTCATACACTTTGGAAACTCCTGCACTCCTTTTGCTGGCTCTCTGATCCATCTAGAAGTCATTTTTCAGGATCTTTCCCCCACCTCAGAGTCCACATCCCCTACCTCACCTTTGGGTTCAATGTTTTCTCCTCTGCAACTCTAGATCAAAGATACTTTGACATACTTGCCTGGGATATCTCTCACTAGAACCCATGGCAGCCAGGAGAACATGTCTCATAGACCTCCGAACACATGGAACAAGTTTTACTTAATGGAGGGCCCCAGGGCTGAGTTATGCAGTCTCCCATATGCTGAGGTTTGAAATTCATCACAACTTTGTGTGGATGCTGTACCTTCCGAGGGCTGCTCACTGCCCATCAAGTGTGGTATGGATATTAAGGAGACTTGGGCCTGGAAGACACAGGGCTCCTTTGTCACCAATTTTGGCCCAATTCTTCCCTTAGAAGTTATGCCAAAACTTCCTTATCGTGCAGAGCCATCTGGGATGGTACCACCCAACCTTTTCTCTTTCTTGGCCTTGCATTACAGTTTGATAGCTCTGAAATCCATATGTGGCTCCCTCTTTATTTCCTTTCACACAGCCATTTTTTTTTTAACAAAGTCCTTGCACGTTAATCCCACCTTGGCATCTGCTTTTCAGAGGGCCTTGTCTCACACAATCCTCTCCCTATGTAGCATTTCTTGTCTTTGTTTCTTCTTATAATTCATTTCTTCTTATTGTTGGCCCTTGTCCTGAAAACATTCATCTCCTTTCATCCCCCAAATGACTCCAATTTTACCTAACAGCTGCTCTATGTTTTAAGAGCCTTTGTTGGAGGGAAGGAAGATCAAGGTAGTTTTAACAATTATGCCATCATCTTTGTGATAGCCAAACAATTCCTGTTTATTGAACCAAGGCTCCTGTAACTGAGGGTAACCCATGTGCCCTTCTCCTTTAAAATACTGATAATTAGACTCCATGAGGAAAGATGTAGTCTCAAACACATCCTGATATTTGAGCAGCATCTTGCTGTCATGAAGAGTGCTGACCCAGGAATTACCAAAGTGAAAAGGCAGGGAGGGTGAGGGAGACAGGCAGAGAATTTTCTCCATAACCATATGGGAGAAGAATCTTAAAGCAACATGTAAAGAGAAATTTCACAAGTTCAATCTAGCTGCACATTTGGCACTTTAAAGAGTCTGAATGGGTTTTAGAAGAATCCAAGTCCATAGGATGTGTTCTCAATTTGGAACCATGGAGGACTGGGGAATTTCCTAATTGTTGGAATGAAAGACCTCATCACTCCCTGTGCTGTGCAATTAGTACTTGTTCACGTTAAAAAAAAATTTTTTTTCCAGTCTTCATTTCCTCAGTTTAGCTGAGACAGGGTTCAAGTTTTATGCAAAAGCTACTTTGTACCTTGTATGAAGTTGTAAGTTTGTAGAGTTTCCGTTTCTTATTTCTAAACTAAACCCACAAAATTTGAGTGCCTACTCTGTTTAAGATATAAAGAAACAGATGTCCCCAATATCCTGCACTGCAGAAGCTTGAAACCCAGTCAAGGAGATAAATAAATCCAAGGAACTTTAATTGACCACAATGTGTAAATAATTTAAGAAAGCAGTAGGAAAAAAAATTACTGGATTGTGGGAGATTACTTCTCTAAATATTTTTACTTTCATTTACCATAAGAATTCTGAACAGAAATTTACTTCAAGCTTGGGTAATTCTCAGTCAGGATGTGGCTTTGGAGATGGGTCTTTAGGCAAATGGGATTGGGAAATGAGGGCCCAGGCAGTAGTAAGTGACCAATTTGATTAGAGGGTTCCTGGAAGAGAGAGAGTAGTGGGAAACATAGCTGAAGAGGTACCTTGGGACCAGGAAAGCCCGGATCATTGAGATAAGATATCAAGCCTTGGGGTCCTTTTAGAACTGAGCAAATGTGTGACAAAATTGACATTTGCAGAAGGTTAATCTGGCAACAAATGAAAAGAGAGACTGGAAGGTACAGTGAATGAAAACATCAGAGTATAATCTAAATGTGAGTTTATCATAACCTGAATTTGAAACCTGGTAGTGCTAATTGAAAGGCTATAGGGAAGACATCCAAGGAAAAATCAAAAGGTCATGGGGAACATAGGATATTTGGGGCCATGGTGGTGAGATCTATTAAGATATACAGGGATGAAGGGGGTGGGGTTAATATGGGGTGGGGAAGGGGGGGTGGTTTGGTATCTGGGAGTCTCCGGCACTCCGTGTGTGACTTTGCTGTGACCTAAAACTTCTTTGAAAATTAAATGAAAAATTGGAAGACAATGGGGATTGAGAGGGGGAAGGTGTCACGGCACACCGGATACTCGATAACACAGTGATAAAAGGAAGGAAAGAAAAGAAAAGAGAAAGGAAAAAAAATGAATATAATATATATATGAATATATATATATATATATATTTAAAGGCATTTCCTTTGCTTTTTTGCCCATTTTTTTGAATGTCCCAATCCACTAATTATATTTTGTTTTGTTTTGTTTTTTGTTTGATTATTTGTTTTTTTTTTTCCCTGAGTTTCCTTATGTTTGTCTCTTGCATGTAAGCTTATCATAGTTGTTTCTTTTTCCTAGTAAGTGTATTTGATTATTTTATGGACTACATGTTCATGGAGGATTTGGATCACAGAAGGGTTACAATGGGTACTGCAGGGGATTATTGGTGGGGGGTGTCTGGGAGGGGGGTTTCATGGGAATTAGTTCATCCGAATATACATGAAAGATATACAAAATCCTTCAAAAGATCAAAAGATGGGGCATGGTCACGATGGGTGGACAATCACACAATAAATGAGGGAATCTGAATTCCTAGCCTGGAGAGCTCTGCCACAGTCTCCAAGAGAGCAGCAACAGTCCTCTGAGTGCAGGGACAGTGTCTGTCAAAAAAGGATGACTCAATGATGTGTTCTTTTTATTGATGACTACCCCTGTGAGTCTTTGCTCTTGTAACTGAGACTTAGCCAGCACTTGTGGGGTATCTAAGGGTTGCCACCTGAGAGCCTCTTTGTTGCTCAAATGTGGCCTCTCTCTAAGCCAAATTCAGCACATGATTGCATTACCTTCCCTCCAACATGGGACATGACTCCCAGGGATGAGCCTCCCTGGCAATGAGGGATTAATACCAAGTGCCAACTGGCAACACAACTGGAAAAAGACCTTGAATAAAAGGGGGAAATGGTAAAGACAAATGAGTTCAAGTGGCTAAGAGACTTCAAAGGGAGTCGGGAGGTCATCCCAGAGGTAACTCTTACGCACACCTCAGTAGGAGCTCATAGAACATCTAAGTGCCTATCACCCCACACAGAGGGGCTCCTGAGAGCTCTGGAGACACCCAGGTCCTATATAAGGGGGGATAGCCCCAGAGACTGATGCCTTATCAGTGGGCTCTATTTTGGAATCTGTGCACCTGAGAGTGACAGAATTGGACTCAAATAAGTCCTCCCTGCCCATGGTTCATCAGTCCCTTCTATTCAAACCTATATGTGATGCTGAAGTTTTTAGGTATACTTCCAGAGACTGGAGCCTCTGGCCTACCTATGTGCCAGGTGTGTGTGGAATCTCAGTGGAGCTGCAACTCCTACCCTACAGCTCAATGGACTCATTCAAGTCACCTGGTGAGGAGACAACGATGGGCAATGGCCATTCCAGGGAATGGAGAGGGCCTGCATCTGCAGGCAGGATCATCCCACCCACCATATCCATGGTATATAAGCCCTCTCTCACTTGGAGGTGGAGTGGACATCACCATCCCAGTCCCCTCAGGATTGAGGGAAGAACTATGGACTAGAGTGGACTTGATGGTATTCTGTTGTACACATATGGTGATTCTAGCAATGGAAGAAATTATAACAATGAGGTGGAGCCAGTGGCCACTTGACACTTTGGGGGCAGGGAGAGGACGAGCAGTTGAAATACAGGGGCTTCTTTGGGATTTGGAGGTTGTCCTGAGTACCGTTGTGGCAACGGATGTAGGCCATTTTAAATCAGCACACACCACTCAGAACTGTGTGGGAGAGAGTGTGGTCTACGATGTGAACTGTGTTCTATGGTTGGTAGCAAGGCCCCAGGATGTGTAAGTCCATTGAGGGTGGTGGGCCACACTTGTGGGAGATGTTTGTGTGGGATGTGGTGGGAGGTGTGGGAGGTGGGCAACATGGGAATCCCATTGGGTTCCATGTAATATTTTGGGTAATCTAAGCACCTCTTAAAATATATTTATATATATATAAATAACATTTTTGTAGGCAAATGCACATATATGCATATATATTTATATATCATTTTACAAATGTTGGTATGTATTGCGAAAATTTTTATTTTTACCCACAATAAAAAATAAATAAATTAAAAAAAAAAAGATATACAGAGATGAGATTAAGATGCTTTTTTTGGTGGGGTAGATGAATTTAGATTTAGATAAACTGATTATGAGTCGGCAGTGAAACTTTTCTGTGGAATTGTTGAGCAGGAAACAGGAATTCATGACTGGAGTCCAGGGCAGTGGTGAGGACTAAAGATACAACTCTATTAGTAGTCATCAGTTTAGGAGTGATGTTCGAGAGAAGAGAGTCCTAAGGTAGAGAGCATATACTGAGGTAAGTAGAGGCCCAAGGATTGAACCGGATGAATATTGTGGGTGGTAGGGAGGTGGTGAAGAGTAATAGCTAGCAAAGCAATCTATGGTGTGCTCAAAGAAGCAAGAGGATAAATAAGAGGGCAGTACATCAAGAAGGTAAAAATAATGGTTTCAGGAGCAGTGCTTAATAGGGCTCTGTGCCTTTGAAACATAAAAAAGGATAGCTGGAAAAAAAAGGACTCTAACGTGTCTTGTTAGCCAGAATAGAGATGACCAAATTAAGCTCGCCTCTTTCCATCCAGTTGCTATTCAGTGGTAGAAAAAAAAATAGTGGGATTTTACAGCACTGCTGTCTCCAGCTATTAGATCACACTGAACTTCCATGCTTAGAGTCAGACTCCTTCATGCAAGCTTATTACTCTAAAATAGCCACAAACCTCCCCAAATATGCTGAACAATGACATTGCTTTTCTTTCTTCTCCTGATATAATTCTTTGTCTTTCCATGCGGCCATGGGACAACTTCCTTAGTGTGGCTGCTCAGATCAAACTAGAGCTAGAAATTACTGAGAAAAATATAAAGCTCTGTACAGGCCTCTCAGTATCTCCATTCCTACATTGCTATCACTTTCACAGTTTGCACCATCTGGATTCTAGTTCAGCCCTGTCCCTTCCACTTGCATTCTCTATGCTCATTAAGCAGGTGGCTGGAGGCAGCCACTTTCAGTAAGTGGGTGTAGTTTAAAGATCTCTGGTGATAATCACTCCTTTGCAGAATAGTTTTATGGAGTATGTCTTCTTTCCTGATGCAACAAGGTCCTTCTCCCAAGACATCAAATATTCCCTGCCTACCTTCATCATCCAGCGTATGCTCTGATTGATTGGTCTTCCCTAGGTCAACCATTTGGCATGAAAGCAAGTTGCTGCTGAAATGCCAAGCTGTGTCTGACCAAGCTGTGCTCTACTAACGTGCTTAGAAGAGCATTCTCCTCGCTAAGCCTTAACAGGTTTCCTGTTCACCAAGAAAGCAGCTATTCAACCACTTTTCAACCAACCACACCATGGTGGGTCTGGCCTGTTTTCAAAATTTAGTCCTTACACATGGGACAGGGAAGGGCGCACTGAGGGTGAGTGAGCTTCCAGATCACTCTGATTTTACCTTTACTAAGGGAAATTGTTAGAGAAAAATAAGTTTATCCCATAGATGGCTCATCTTCGTTCACTAGTGAAGTTGAAATGAAACACTTTTCAGCACCATGCATGTTGAGTGAAATAATCTAGATATAAAAGTACAAATATTATATGATCTCACTGATATGAAACAATTAGAACAAGAGGATGAAGTGGGGTTAGGGAATAAGGAGTTAATTTTTAAAAACGAAAGACTTCAAATCAGAAATCTAAACCTCATAAGAGGAAAATCTAGAAAAAAAAAGAGCAAAATAAACACTAAACCCAAAGCTAGGAGAAGGAAGGAATAGCAAAGATTAGAGTGGAAATAAATGGCATAGAGAATAAAAAAGAGAGAATCAACAACACCAGAAGTTTGCTCTTTGAAAAGATCAATAAAATCAACAAACCTTTGGTTAGATTGAAAGAAAAAAAGGAGAGATCACAGATATCCAAAATCAGAAACAAAAGTGGGGATATTACTAATGACCCCACAGAAATAAAAAGGATTATAAGAGGATACCATGAACAAACAAATTAGGTAACCTAGATGAATTGGACAACTTTATAGAAATACACAAAATATCTACACTGCTTCAAGAAGAAATAGAAGGTCTCAGCAAACCATTAACTAGTGAAGAGATTCAATCAGTAATAGAAAAAAGAAAACCTGAAGACCAGATGGTTTCACAGGTGAATTTTACAAAATATTCCAGGAAGAATTAATGCTAATATTGCTCAAACTCTTCATGGAAAAAATTGAAGAGAAAGGTATACTACCTAACTCATTTTATGAGGCCAACATCACCCTAATACCAAAACTACAAGAAAAGAAAATTACTGACTGTGGCAGTTTGATATTATTTATGAATTCAAAAAAAGAGATATTGATTATGTTTGCAAAGTGGTCTGTTCCTCTGTGTGTGATACCCTTTGACTGAATTAGATTCAGCCGAGAGGGGTTTGATTAAATTATGTTAAGATTAGGGCTTTGATTCGATCACATCATTAGGGTGTGCAGGGTTGAGTCCCCACCCCCTTGGTGGGCAGACACTCTCACAGAAAAAGACAAAGCAGAGGACGAGAGAGACTTCATAAGACACAGAAAAGATACACAGAGGATCCTGTGGCCCCAGGAAGAGAGATGCGCCTGGTAGTTTGGAGCTGACCTTGTGAAGGGAACAGAGCAGCTGAGCCCAGAAAGAAATGAGCCCTGGGAAGAGAGATGAGCCTTATGCCAGCCTACAGCTGAGATTAGAAGAAGCTGGGACCATGGAGCCATAGAGGAAAGAGGAATGCTGAACCCTCGCAGACATCGCCTGCCATCTTGCATCAGCATGTGGCAAAAGACTTTGGGTAAAGAAGTACCTCTTATGGTACCTTTAGTTGGACTCTTTAGGGCCTTGTGACTGTAAGTTTCTACCCCAAATAAATACCCTTATAAAAGCCAACAGATTTCTGGTACTTTGCATCAACATCCCTTTTGGATGACTGCATATTAAACAGCATACTAAATGAATTATACACCTTGATCAATTGGGATTTATTCCAGGTATGGAAGGGTGGTTCAACATAAGAAAATCAAATAATATAATACACGATATTAAGAGAATGGAGGGAAAAAAAAAAAACACATGACCATCTCAACTGATGCAGAAAAGGCATTTGAGAAAGTCCAGCATGCTTTCTTGACCAAAAAAAAAAACAAAAAAAAAATTAGAAAAGTATGAAGAGTAGGAAATTTCCTCAACATGATAAAGGTCATGTATGAAAAACCAACAGCTAACATCATGCTCAATGGAGAAAACCTGAAATCTTTTACTCTAAGATCAGGAACAAGACAACAATGTCAATTGTTACCAGTTCATTAAACACCGTACTAAGTTTTAGCCAGAGCAATTAGGGAGGAAAAAGAAATAAAATGCATCCAATTTAGAAAAGAAGAAGCAGATGACATAATCTTTTATGGAGAAAATCCTGAAAAATCCACAACAATGCTATTATGTTATTACCAGAGGTAATAAACAAATTCAACAAAGTGGTGGGATACAAGATCAACATGCAAAAATTAGTAGTGTTTCCGTATGCTAGTAATAAACAATCAGATGTAGAAATCAAGATAAAAATTGCATTTACAACAGCAACCAGAAGAATAAAATATCTGGGAATCAATTTAACTAAGGCTGTAAAGGAATTGTACTCAGAAAACTACAAAACATTTCTAAAAGAAATCACAGAAGACCTAAACACTTAAATGGACATTCTGTTTTTATGCATCGGAAGATAAATATTTTCAAGATGTCAATTCTTCTCAAAGTGATTTAGATAGTCAACACAATATCAATAAATTCCAACACCATTCTTTGCAGGAATGGAAAGCCAATCATCAAATTTATAGGGAAGTAAGTGTAAGAGGTCTTGTATACACAAAACCATCTTTTAAAAGAAGAATGAAGTTGGAGGACTCATTCTTCACAATTTCAAAACTTATTACAAAGCTACAGCAATCAAAACAACATGGTGCTTCTGGGAAGATGGTATCAGAGTAGGACAGGCAGGGTGCAGCTTTCTTACAAAACAGGGAAGAAAAGGCAGAAGTTGTCTGAAGGAACTGTTTTGGGGATCAGCAGTCCAGGAGAGTATCACATACATTGTCCAGGGATTGAGGATGGAGATACAAAGAGGATGAAAGGAAAATCATGAGCTGATGGCACCTGGGGCTCAGAATGCCCCCCATTACTCACACTCAAGGTGAACAGTCTCAGTAGAACCTGTGGCCAAGAGGCCAATGGAGAAGGGAAAGGACATATTCTTCCCTGGACAGAGGGAGGGTGCAGCAGAGAGCTGAATGTGGTTTCACCTCAGCAGGTTTAAACAGCATAACCTGACTTTGAATCACTGCCTCAGAAAGTCCAGTCAGTGAAGACTGAGAGATCGATCTCTGTGGAAGGGTTTGTCAAAGATCACCATCTGCTGGCCATCTGGGAAAGTGAAGGAAGACAAGGCTTGTCTTTTGTTTGTTCCTTTCCCAAACCCTGCTGGTATGGATTGTGCCCCATTGGTGGGTCCCTGACCCTGTTTTGATAACTTAAACAGGGAAATCTTAAAGTTTTAAGAAAATTTTAATGAAATAGCAAAGAACTGTGAAACAAAACCACCAGGCAAAAGAGAGGAATTGAAAAAGAGAGTAAAACCACCAACATAAACAGATGCCTATATATCAGCAAAAAAATTACCAGCCATACTAAGAAACAGGAATATATGGCCCAGCAAAAGGAACACGAAATGAATCCTGGTGAGGTACAGGAGTTAAGACAACTAATCAATGATGCTCACACAAATCTCCTAAATCAATTCAAGGAGTTGAAGGAAAATATGACAAAAGACATAAAGTATATTAAGAAGACACTGTGTGAGTATAAAGAACAACCTGAAAGGCTGCAAAGAAAATTAACAGACTTTATGAGAATGAAAGACACAATGGATGAGATTAAAAACACATTAGAGGCATATAACAGCAGATTAGAATTGGTGGAGGACAGAATTAGTGAATTAGTAGACAGAGCATCTGAACTTGAAAAGACAGAAGAACAAAAAGTCAAAAGAATGGAAAAATTGAACAGGATCTCAAGAAATTGAATGACAAGGTGAAAAGCAAAAGCATATGTGATATAGGTGTCCAAGAAGGAGAAGAGAATGGTAAAGGGGCAAAAATAATATTGGAGAAAATAATGACTGAACATTTTCCAAACCTTATGAAAGACACGAATATCAATGTTTCAAGAAGGAAAATGTACCCCAAACAGAAATTCAAATAAACCTACTCTGAGACAACTACTATTTAGAATGTCAAATATGAAAGATAAAGAGAGGATTCTGAAAGCAGCAAGAGAAAAGCAATGTATCACTTACAAGGGAACCGCAATAAGACTAAGTGCCAATCTCACCTCAGAAACCATGGAGGCAAGAAGGCAGTGGAATTATATATTTAAGGTACTTAAAGAGAAAAATTTCCAGTAAGAATTCTTTACCTGGCAAAACTGTCCTTCAGAAATGAGGGTGAGTTTAGAGTCTTCACAGACAAACAAAAACAGGAGTTTGTCTTCAATAGACTGGATTTACAAGAGACATTAAAGGGTTTACTGCAGCCTGAAAGGAAAAAACAAGAATGAAATGCTTGGAGAATCATGTAGAAATGAAGATTATCAGTAAGGATAACCAAAAGTGTTAAAAGACAGAAAATAGTAAGTTATGACAAAGCCAGGGGAAAAATGCATTAAGTAAGCAATGCATTTACAGTCATAACATTGAACATTAATGGATTCAACTTGCCAATAAAAAGATATAGACTGATAGAATGGATAAAAAATATACGAACCATCTATATGCTTTATACAAGAGACCAACCAACCTTAGATGCAAGGACACAATCAGGCTGAAAGTGAAAGGTTGGAAAAAGATATTCCATGCAAATGAAAAAATGATCTGGAGTAGTGATACTAATATCGGACAAAAAGATATTTTAAATACAAAACTGTTATAAAAAATGAAGGGCAGTATATTTTAATAAAAGGTGCAATTTATAAAGAAGAAATAATATAATAAATATATTATATTATTAACCTAATCCAGTTGACCCAAAATACATGAGGAACACAATGACAAAGCTGAAGGGAGAAATAGATCTCTACAATGATAGCTGGAGACTTCAATACGCAACACTTAGCATTGGTTAGAACATCTGGACAGATGATAAATATGGAAATAGAGAGCCTGAATAATATGATAGATGAATTATGTGTAATAAACATAGAAAATTTTACCCCCAAACAACAGGACATACATACTTTTCAAGTGCTTATGGATCTTTCTCCAGGATAAACCATATGTTGGGTCATAAGTCAGATCTCAATAAATTTAGAAAGATTGAAATTATAAAAAGCACTTTCTCTGATCATAATGGAATGAAGCTGGAAATCAATAACAGGTAGAAAAAGGGAAAATTCACAAATATATGGAGATTAAACAATACAGTTTTAAATAATCAGTGGGTCAAAAAAGAAATTTCAAAAGAAATCAGTAAATACCTTGAGAAGAATGAAAATGAGTACACACCATTTCAAAACTTTTGGGACACAGCGAAGACAGGGCTGAGAGGGAAATGTATAGGCTTCAATGCTTACATTAAAAAAGAAGAAAGTTAAAATCAAAGACCTAAATGTATAACTGGAGGAACTAAAAAAGAACAGTAAAGAAATCCCAAAGCAAGCAGAAGGAAAAAGACAAAGATTAGAGAAGAAATAAATGAAATGGAGGAAAAAAAACAATAGAGAGAATCAACAAAACCAAAAGTTGGTTCTTCAAGAAAATAATCAATATTGACATCCCTTAGCTAGACTAACAAAGAAAAAGAGAGAGAAGAGCAAATAAATAAAATCAGAAATGAGAAGGGGGCTTTACTACTAGCCCTGCAGATATAAAAGAGATCATAAGATGATATTATGAACTACTGTATGCCAATAAATTAGATAATGTTGGTAAAATGGACAAATTCCTAGAAACACATTGTATTAGTCATCCAAAAGGGTGCTAATGTGAAATACCAAAAATGGGTTGGTCTTTATAAAGGATATTTATTTGGGGTAGAAGTCCACAGACACCAGGCCATAAAGCGTTAAGTTTCTTCTCTCACCAAAGTTCATTGCCACGTGTTAGAGCAAGACAGCTGCCGGTGTTTGCCACGGTTCAGGCTTCTGGGGTTCCTCTCTTCCCGGGGCTGCGTTTCTCTCCGGGCTTAGCTCCTGTTTCCTCCACAAGGTCAGCTGTAGACGATCAGGCGAACGGCTTGCTTCTCTTCTCCTGGGGCCTTCTTTCCAACATCAAAACTGCTTCTCAAAAGACTGCTTCACCTGTCCTTTGCCTTGCCTTTTATATTCAATTCCCCACCTACCAAGGGGTGGGGCTCAACGCCCTAATCCTAACTTAATCATGCCCAGATTAACAGATCAGTTTACAATCATGATCCATTATATTTTTGGAATTCAAAATTACATCAAACTGCCACACACATGAACAACCTACACTAACCCTAGAAGAAATAGAAGACCTCATAAACCAATCACAAAGAAATTGAAACAGTCATCAAAAACCTCTCCACAATGAAAAGCCAAAGACCAGATGGCTTTTCAGCTGAATTCTACCAATTGTTTAAAGAATACCTAATACCAAACTTGCTAAAACTCTTCCAAAAATTTGAACAGGAAGGAGCGCTACAAAATTCATTCTAAGAAGCCAACATTACCATAATACCAAAGCCAAACAAAGATATTATGAAAAAGGAAAATTACAGACCAATTTCCCTACTGAATATAGATGCAAAAATCCTCCACAGAATATTGCTAACCAACTTCAAAACCACATTAAACTATCATTTTGCAAATGTTTGTATGTATTGTGAGAATTTTGATTTTTACTCATAATAAAAAAAAAAAAGAGTTAACCTACAGTATATATATATGGAATGTAATATATTTTGTATAAATTTATTAAAATGCATACACAAATAAACAAATTCAACTTTTCTTCATACAAAAAAAAAAAAAACCACATTAAAAAATTATACACCACAATCAAGTGGGTTCTATACCAGGTATGCAAGTGTTGTTCAACACTAGAAAATCAGTCAGCATAAAAAAACACATTAATAAATTGAAGAAGAAAAATCTCATGATCATCTCAGTTGGTGCAGAAATGACATTTGACAAATACAATATTTTTCTTGATAAAAACTGCAAAAAATAGGAATAAGAGGACATTTTTTCAGTAAAGTGCATGCATATATAAAAATCCCACAGTTAACTTTGTACTCAATAGTGAAAGACTGAAAGCTTTCCTGCTGAGATCGTGAATAAGACAAGAATGCCCACGGCCTCCACTGTCAATCAATATTGTGCTAAAAGTTCTAGTGAGAGCAATTAAGCAAGAATAAGAAGGAAAATGCTCCCAATGGTAAAGGAAGAACTAAAACTTTCACTTCGCTGATGATATGGTCCTATATCCGGAAAATCATGAAAAACTACAATAAAGCTACTAGAACTAATAGACAACTTCAGCAAAGTGGTGAGATAAAGATTAACATGCAAAAATCAATAACTATCTCTACACTACTAATGAGCAAACTGAGGAGAAAGGCAGAAAAATTTCATTTACATTAGTGGTTAATAGAATAAAATATTTAAGAGTAAACCTAACCAAGGACATAAAAGACCTATATTCAGAAAACTACAAAACATTGCTAAAAGAAACCAAAGAAGACCTAAATCATTGCAAGGACAATCTACATTCATGGATTGGAAGACTAAATATCATTAAGATGACAATTCTACCTAAAATGATTTATGCATTCAACAAAATTGCAATTGCAATAAAAATTCCAACAGCCTATTTTGAGAACTGGAAAAGTCAATTATCAAATTTATCTGAAAGAGTAAGAGCCCCTGAAGAGCCAAAAATATTTTTAAAAAGAACAAAGATGGAGGACTCTATCTTCCTGACTTGAAAAAATTTTACTTAGCTACAGTGGTAAAAAACAAAAACAAAAACAGCACGAAACTGGCATAAATATAAACAGATTGACCAGTGGAATAGAATAGAGACTTCAGGAATAGACCCCCACATGTATGGTCAAGTGATTTTTGACAAGCCTGTCAAACCGACCCAGCTGGGCCAGAACAGTCTTTTCAAGAAATGGTGCTGGGAGAACTGGATATCCATATCTAAAAGAAAGAAAGAGAATGCCTATCTCTACACCTTACACAAAAATTAACACAAAATGGATCAAGGACCTAAATATAAAAGCTGCAACCATTAAACTGTTAGAAGAAAATATAGTGAAACATCTTCAGCATCTTGTGGAAGGTAGTGGTTTCTTAAACCCTGTACCCAAAGCATGAGCAATGAAAGAAAAAATAGATAAATGGGACCTTCTCAAAATTAAACACTTTTGTGCTTCAAGTGACTTTGTTAAGAAGGTGAAAAGGCAACCTACACAGTGGGAGAAAAATCTTAGGAAACCACATATCCAATAAGGATTTGCTTTCCATGTTATATAAACAGATCACACAACTCAATGATAAAAAGACAAACAGCTCATTTAAAAATGGGCAAAAGACTGGATTAGACATTTTTCCAAAGAGGAAATACAAATGGCTAAAAAGTACATGAAAAGATAGTCAACATCACTAGCTATTAGGGAAATGTAGAATGGTGTAGCCTCTGTGGAAGACAGTTTGGCAGTACCTCAGGAAGCTGAATATAGAACTGCCGTATGATTCAGCAATATATTCAGAAGAACTGAAAGCAAGGATGTGAACTAACATTTGCACACTGATGTTCATAGCATTATTCACAACAGCTAATATAAGGAAGCAGCCAAAGTGTCCATCAACTGATGAATGGCTAAACAATTTGCAATGGGATTCTATTCAGCTGTAAGAAGAAATGAAATTGGGATGCATATGACAACATGGATGAACCTAGAAGATATTATGTTGAATGAAAAGGCCACACACAAAATGACAAATATTGTATGGTCTCACTGCTATGAACTAAATACCATGAGTAAACTCATGGAGGTAGACTCTAGAATACAGGTTACTAGTAGATAGAATGTGGGTTGACAATGGGTGCTGATGCTTAATGTATGTAGCATTAATAATAAGGTTAATTGTAAAAGTTGGGAAATGAATAGAGTTGATAGTAACACATTATACTGAGTATCACCAATACCACTGATTTATAAATGAGATTGTGGCTGTAAGGAGTAGTCTGTGGGCGTGAATGTCAATTGAGAGGAAACTAGAGAATAATCTAGGGTATGTACAACACAGTGATTTTGGTGGTGGATGAAGATTGTGGTTAATAGTATAAATATAAGAATGCTCTTTAACAAAGTGTTAAAAATGTGGTGATATATGGGGAAATTACAATTAATGTAACTTATGGATGATAAAAATACCATCATATTTTTGTAGCAATGGCAAAGATGATATTCTATCAATTCTAAGAGACATCTATAGGGTAGAAGGGGGCATGGAATTTTTCCTTTTGGAGTAATGAACATGTTCTAAAATTGACTGAGGTGATGACGGCACAACTGATGAAAATGAGAGCTACTAAGTGTGCACTTTGAATGGATTGTACAAAACATGGGATTGTATAACACAGAGAATCCAGTGGAGGAAGATGGACTGTGGTTAACAGGACAAATATGAAAATGTTCTCTCATGAATTATAATGAATATTTAATACTAATACAGGGTGTTAATAATCAGGTGGGTTGGTTGAAAAATACACCAAATGTAAGATATGGGCTATAGTTAATAGTAATATCTTAACAAATCAATTTTATTGATACATATTAATAAAGCATACAATTCTTCTAAAGTGTACAATCAATGGTATTTGGTATAATTACATAGTTGTGCATTCATCATTTCAATCATTATTAGAACATTTTCATTATGTATGTTAATACTACAAAATGTTACCATCAGACAAAAAACAGCGTGCTAAGTACTATTTTGATGATGCGCTTTCATAGTTTGTAACAAATGTTTCACAACAATGCAAGGTTTGGGTGGTGGGGTATTGTATGAGACACTTGTATGATGATATGCATATTTGTTTTGTAAGTTTGCAACTTTTACTATACACTTTTTGTTTATGTATGTTCATGTATCAAAGGTATATGCCTATAAAATTTTATTTAAAAAAATCAAGTTACATCCAATGGGATCTGAAGCCAGCATTTGCTTTCTGTTCAAAGTTCACTTACATGTCCAAGAAGCACACCGTACCCCAATAAGAATAAATCCTAATAGACCTATGTCAAGACACATATTATTCAGAATGTCAAATGTAAAAGATAAAGAGAAAATTCTCAGAGCAGCAAGAGAGAAGCAAACGATCACGTACAAAGGACGCCCAGTAAGACTTTGTGCAGATTTCTCTTCAGAAACCATGGAGGCGAGAAGACAGTGGTATGACACAATTAGGAAACTGAAAGAGAAAAACTGCCAGCCGAGAATTCTTTATCCAGCAAAACTGTCCTTCAAATATGAAGGTGAATATAAAGTATTCACAAACAAACAGAAACTAAGAGAGTTTGCAAAAAAGAATCCACCTTTGCAGGAAATATTAAAGGAAGCCTTAGAACCTGAAAGAAAAAGACAGGAGAGAGAGGCTTGGAGGAGAGTATAGAAGAAAGAAAAGCAGAAAGGATAACCAAAAGAGTAAAAAGAAAGACAAAAATAAGTTATGAAAACCAAAGAATAAAATGGAGGAAATAAATAGTGCATTTTCAGTAATATCATTGAATGTGAATGGATTAAATTCCTCAATCAAAAGATACAGGCTGACAGAATGGATAAAAAAACATGAGCCATCCATATGCTGCTTACAAGAAACTCACCTCAGACACAAGGCTACAAGCCGGCTGAAAGTAAAAGGTTGGAAAAAGACACTCCATGCGAGTAGTAAACAGAAAAGAGCAGGGGTAGCTATACTAATATCAGACAAAACAGACTTCAAATGCAAAAAAGTGATAAGAGATGTGGAAGATCATTATATATTAATAAAAGGGACGATCCTCCAGAAAGGTATAACAGTCATAAATATCTACGCACCTAACCAGGGTGCCCCAAAATATATGAGACAAACTCTGGCAAAACTGAAGGGAGAAATAGACATTTCTACAATAATCGTGGGAGACTTCAACACCCCTCTCACATGATTAGATAGAACAACTAGACAGAAGATCAACAAGGAAACAGAGAACTTGAACAATATGATAAACAGGTTAGACCTAACAGACATATACAGAATACTGCATCCAAACTCAGCAGGTTATACATTCTTCTCAAGTGCCCATGGATCTTTCTCCAGGATAGACCACATGTTAGGTCACAATACAGGTCTCAATAAATATAAAAAGATTGAAATTATACAAAGCACCTTCTCAGATCATAATGGAATGAAACTAGAAATCAATAACAGACAGGAAAAAAGGAAATTTGCAAATGTGTGGAGACTGAACAACACACTCCTAAATATTCAGTGGGTCAAAGAAGAAATTGCAAGTGAAATCAGTAAATATATTTAGACAAATGAAAATGAGAACACAACATCTCAAAACTTATGGGATACAGCGAAGGCAGTCTTGAGAGGGAAATTTATAGCCCTAAATGCCTATATTAAGAAACAAGAAAGAGCTAAACTCAAAGATTTAACTGAACAACTTGAGAAACTAGAAAAAGAACAGCAAACCAATCCCAAAGCAAAAAGAAGGAAAGAAATAATAAAGATTAGAGCGGAAATAAATGAAAATGAGAACAGAAAAGCAATAGAGAAAATCAACAAAACCGAAAGCTGGTTCTTTGAAAAGATCAATAAAATTGACAAACCCCTCGCTAGACTAACAAAGAAAAAAGGAGAGAAGATGCAAATAAATACAATCAGAAATGAAAGAGGGGAAATTACAAATGACCTCACAGAAATAAAAAGAATCATAAGAGGATATTATGAGAAACTATATGCCAACAAACTAGACAACCTGGATGAAATGGACAAATTTCGAGAAACTCATAACCAACCTAGACTGACACAACAAGAAATACAAGAAATTAACAAACCAATCACAATTAAGGAGATTGAATCTGTCATCAAAAATCTCCCAGCAAAGAAAAGTCCAGGACCAGATGGCTTCACAGGTGAGTTCTACCAAGCATTTCTAAAAGAATTAACACCAATCCTGTTTAAACTCTTCCAAAAAATTGAAGAGGAGGGAAAATTACCCAACACATTTTATGAAGCCAACATCACCCTAATACCAAAGCCAGATAAAGATTACACAAGAAAAGAAAATTACAGACCAATCTCTCTCATGAACATAGATGCAAAAATTCTCAACAAAATACTTGCAAATCGAATCCAACAGTGTATCAAAAGACTTATACATCACGACCAAGTGGGATTTATTCCTGGCATGCAAGGCTGGTTCAACATAAGAAAATCAATCAATGTAATACACCACATTAACAAGTTGAAGGAAAAAAACCACATGATCATCTCAATAGATGCAGAAAAGGCATTTGACAAAATCCAACATCCTTTTTCGATAAAAATACTTCAAAAGATAGGAATAAAAGGAAAATTCCTCAATATGATAAAAGGCATATATGAAAAACCCACAGCCAACATCATACTCAATGGGGAAAGGTTGAAAGCTTTCCCCCTAAGATCAGGAACAAGACAAGGATGCCCACTGTCACCATTGTTATTCAACATTGTACTAGAAGTTCTAGCTAAGGCAATTAGACAAGACAAAAAAATTAAAGGCATCCAAATAGGAAAAGAGGAAGTAAAACTCTCACTGTTTGTGGATGACATGATCCTGTATTTAGAAAATCCTGAAATATCCACAGCAAAGCTACTTGAACTAATAAATGAGTTCAGCAAAGTGGCAGGATATAAGATCAACACGCAAAAATCAGTAATTTTTTGTACACTGTACTGAACAATCTGAGGAGGAAATCAGGAGGAAAATTCCATTTTCAATAGCAACAAAAAGACTCAAATACCTAGGAGTTAATTTAACCAAGGAAGTACAGGACCTATATGCAGAAAACTACAGAACAATGCTAAAAGAAATTTAAAAAGACCTAAACAAATGGAAAGACATTCCGTGTTCATGGATTGGAAGAATAAATATCGTGAAGATGTCAATCTTGCCCAAACTGATTTATAGATTCAATGCAATACCAATCAAAATCCCAAAAGCTTACTTTACAGTATTAGAGAAGGCAATTACCAAATTCATCTGGAAGGGTAAGTGCACCCGAATAGCCAAAAGCATTCTAAAAAAGAAGAGCAATGTGGGAGGAATTTCACTGCCTGACCTTGAAACATATTACAAAGCTACAGTGGTCAAAACATATGGTTCTGGCATAAAGATAGACATATCAATCAATGGAATAGAATTGAGAATCCAGAAATAAACCCTCACCTATACAGTCAACTGGTTTTTGACAAACCTACCAAGCCCATGCTGATGGGAAAAAACAGTCTCTTCAACAAATGGTGTTGGGAGAACTGGATATCTATAACCAAAAGAATGAAAGAGGACCCCTATCTCACCCCCTATACAAGAATCAACTCAAAATGGATCAAAGATCTAAATATAAAAGCCAGGACCATAAAACTACTGGAAGAAAATGTAGGGAAACATCTTCAAGACTTGTAGTAGGTGGTGGTTTCTTGTACCTCACACCCAAAGCACGTGCAACAAAAGAAAAATTAGATAAATGGGACCTCCTCAAAATTAAACACTTTTGCACCTCACAGGAATTTGTCAGAAGGGTGAAAAGGCAGCCAACTCAATGGGAAAAAATATTTGGAAATCACATATCTGATAAGGGTTTAATATCCAGGATATATAAAGAGATGTTACAACTCAACAATAAAAAGACAAATGACCCAATTAAAAAATGGGCCAAAGACTTGAATAGACATTTCTCCGAAGAAGAAATACAAATGGCAAAAAAAAAAACACATGAAGAAATGCTCAGCATCACTCATGATTAGGGAAATGCAAATCAAAACTACAATGAGATATCGTTTCACACCTATCAGAATGGCCACTATTAAAAAGACAGAGAACTACAAGTGTTGGAGAGGATGTGGAGAGATAGGAACACTTCTTCACTGTTGGTGGGAATGCAGGATGGTACAACCACTATGGAGGACTGTTTGGCAGTTCCTAAAGAAGTTGAATATAGACTTGCCATGTGACCCTGCAATACCACTACCCAGAAGAACTGAGAGCAGTGACACGAACAGACATCTGCACACCGATGTTCATAGTCACATTATTCACCATTGCCAAAAGCTGGAAACAACCCAGGTGTCCATCAACAGAAGAATGGATAAACAAACTGTGGTCTATTCACACGATGGAATATTATGCAGCTGTAAGAATAAATGAAGTCATAAAGCATATGGCAGCATGGATGAACCTGGAGGACATTATGTTGAGTGAAGCAAGCCAGACACAAAAGGACAAATACTGTATGAATGCATTACTATGAACCAAATATATTGTGTAATATATTGTTTGATTCACAAAAAAAAACAAAACAAACAAACAAAAAAAAGTTCACTCTTCCCTAAGGAAAGGTTGCTGTATTAGTCAGCCAAAGGGGTGCTGATGCAAAATACCAGAAATCTGTTGGCTTTTATAAAAGGTATTTATTTGGGGTAGAAGCTTACAGTTACCAGGCCATAAAGCATATGGTACTTCCTTCACCAAAGTCTGTTGCCATGTGTTGGTGCAAGATGGCTGCTGATGTTCAGCCTTCCTCTTCCTCTTCCTCTTCCTCTTAAAGCTCCATGGTCCCAGCTTCTTCCAATATCAGCTGTAGGCTGGGATAAGTCTCATCTCTCTCCCAGGGCTTGTTTCTCTCCAGGCTCTGCTGCTCCATGCTCTGTCTCTGCAGCTGCTCATCTCTCTTCCCAGGGCCTCTGCCGTGTCTAACGGAACCTTCTCTCTTTCTTCACGTATCTGCTTCTCCTGTGTATTTACTTCCTGTGCACCAGCGTTGCACTAAGTATCCTGAAAGTGGAGCAGACCTTTCTCCTTCCCAAAGAGCAACTGGAGACAGTGTTGATGAATCAGATGACAGCCATTATAAAAATCTGATTGATCCCACAGAACCCTCTGTTAGTGAATACTCACATTTGAGGGATTTGCAGCCCAGGACACATCCTGATGGAGACTCCAGGAATACTCAGACCTCCCAGATTTAACTAAAGTAAAGAAACTCTCCACGTAGCACTGTTTTTTCTCATTGCTTATTGAGAGGTTTTTCTGAGTACTTAATCGGAGCGGGGGCAACTGTCAAATCCTAAAGTTAGTTTTATTTGTGGAGGAAAGACATTTAATAAATTGCTTGGGAATCTTGGTAAATAAAGATTCACTTTAAATCTAAACAACATTACTTTTTTATTAGTTGCCATTAGGGGGATAATTGTGGAAAGTGTAGAGTCACCGTTGGAATGCACTCATATTTTAATTTAATTACTGCTTGTTTTCTAGTTTTGCTCAGAATGTGTGAAACTATGGCAATCTAAAGAGGCTCATGCTTGGAAATGGCAAGACCCAATGTTTATGATGAGGTTAGCCATTGAACTTAATGCTTTGGCAACTAACTGCCTTTCTTTTGGACTAGTTAAAACTTGTATGAATAAGAAAATTGTTCAAGAAGCTTAAAATATGAGTTCCAAAAAAGTAGTTTTATTTTATAGGAGAGAATTTTACTCACTGAGCTCCAGTTCCTATGCTAAATTAGGCAATATAATGTAGACTAAAAAATGAAATACTCAAACTGCCATTCTTCAGATATCCACTCTATATGGTCTGTATTTTCAATAAGATTTATTTTTATTTATTTATTTATTTATTTATTACTCCTTTTTGTTTGCGCTTGCTCTCTGCTCTCTGTGTCTGTTCGTTTGTGTGTGCTCACTGTGTCTGCTTGTTTTCATTTTAGGAGGCACCGGGAATCGAACATGGAACCTCTCATGTGGGAGGAAGGCACCAAGTCACTTGAGCCACATCCACTCTCTGCTTGTTGCTTCTCTAATTGTATCCACTCATTGCATCATCTTGTTGCATCATCCCACTGCATCAGCTCACTGTCTTGCTTGCCTTCTTTAAGAGGCAGTGGGACTGAATCTGGGACCTCCCATGTGGGAGGCGGGCACCCAACTGCTTGAGCCACATCCTTTCCCCATATGGTCTGTATTTTAACTACTTTCCTGTTTTTGTTGGCCTTATGCCACTGCCATTTGATTTGAAATATTGCAAACCACTTTATCTGCAAATGTGTTCCAGTTTTTACCAGCTATCTAGTGGCTATCTAGTGGCCTCAGCACTAGAGTGCCATTGCCATCTCTTCTGTTCAGATTTTGACATTGAAGAAAATATTTTTATTTTTATGCCATACCAAAATATACAATGCATATCTGACAAAGCAGTTAAACGTGACAATAAAAACTTATTTAATCATGGAAAAATTAATTGGCCATATATATGAGAGTTTATTTTAGTAATCTGAATTTGATTTTCTTTGTCTACATTTCTGTCGTTGTACAAGTACCATGTTGTTTCTTTTATTTTTTAATTTTTTTAAAACTTTATTTCAACCTCAAAAAATAAAATTAACATACAAAAGACAGCTTAACAAATTATGGTAGCATTTCTTTTAAAAATACTGTCCAGGCACATTTCTCTTATTTAATCCTAAAAACAAACTCAGTTGTTTCTCCAGTGTTCCAAAAAATGAATAAATGAGCACACATAAGTTAAATGACATGACCAAGTTCTCCTTGTTAATGAAGATAATGAAAAACATACTTGATCATACTGACATCTCATAAAATTAAAATGAAAATTATTTTTTTTTACTTTTAGCATTGTTATAGTGCCTTCTTTGCCTTTGCTACAAAAATATTACAATATTACTGTTAACTACAGTGTATAAGTTACATTAGTTGTATTTTTTCCCATATGTCACCATATTCTTAACACCTTGTAATAGAGGAAAATTCTTCTATTTGTATTGTTAACCACAATCCTCATCTACCACTAAAATCACTATATTTTACAGTCCCTAGATTATTCTCTAGCTTTCTTTCAATTAACCACACTATACTACCCCTTTTAGCCACAATCACATTTATAAATAGTCAGTGTCAGTTATACTCATTATAATGTGTTACCATCAATTCTCTCTATCCATTTCTGCATATTTGCAATCAACCTCATTAAACATTTTACATACATTCAGTTATCAGCTCCCCCTTCACAATCTACATTCTGTATCCTACCAACTTTTACTCTGAAGTTAAAGTCCATGAGTTTACTATTCATATTTAGATCATATCACTGAGACCATAAAATATTCGTCCTTTTGTGTCTGGCTTAATTTTCTCATCATAATATCCTAAAGGTTCATCCATGTTGTCATATGCATCCCAAGTTCATTCCTTCTTAGAACTGAATAGTATTCCATCATATGTATATACCACATTTTATTAATCCATTCATCATTTGATGGGTACTTAGGTTGTTTCTGTATTTCAGCAATTGTGAATAATGTCACTATGAACATCAACATGAAAATATCTGTTCACATCCTTGCTTTCATTTCTTCTGAATATATTCCTACTAGATGGATTGCTGGATCATCCAACAGTTCTATATTTAGCTTCCTGAAGAACTGCCAATCTGTCTTCAAAAGGCTACACAATTCTACCATCCCACCAACAGTGATGAAATGCTCCTGTTTCTCCACATCCTCTCCAGCACTTGCAGTTTTCTTACTTTTTTTTTTTTTATCATGGCCATTCTATAAGGTGTGAAATGTTATCTCATTGTAGTTTTGATTTGCATTTCCCTAATAGCTCGTGATGTTGACCACTGTATCATGTGCTTTTTTAGCCATTTGTTTTTTTCCTTTTTGGAGAAATGGCTATTCAAGTCTTTTGACCATTTTTTAATTGGGTTGCTTGTCTTTTAGTTGTTGAGTTGTATGATCTCCTTATATAACATGGATATCAATCCTTTGTCAGACATGCAATATCCAAATATTTTCTCCCATTGAGTAGGCTGCCTTTCTACTTTCTTGACAAAGTGTTTTGAATAATGGAAGTGTTTAATTTTGAGAAGGTCCCATTTATCTATTTTTTTTTTTTTTAGATGCTCGTGCTTTGGGTGTAAGTTTTTAAGAAACTACCACCAACCAAAAGATCTTTAGGAGGTTTCCCTACATTTTCCTCTAGAAGTTTTATGGCTTTAGCTTTCATATTTAGATCCTTGACCCATCTTGAGTTAATGTTTGTATAAGGTATGATATAGACATCTTCTTTCTTTCTTTTGGATGTGGATATTCAGTTGTCCCAGCACCATTTGTTGAATAGATTGTTCTAGCTCAGCTGGTTGGGCTTGAGAGACTTGTCAAAAATCACCTCACTGTAGATATGAGGGTCTATGCCCGAGTTCTCAGTTCAGTTCCATTGGTCAATATGTTTATCTTTATGCCAGTACCATGCTGTTTTTATCACTGAAGCTAAGGAATATGCTTTAAAGTCAGGAAGAGTCCTCCAACTTCATTCTTCTTTTTAAAGACATTTTTGGGTATTCAGGGCCCCTTACCTTTCCAAATAAATTTGATAATTGGCTTTTTCATTTCTACAAAATAGACTGGGGATTTATATTGGGATTGTGTTGAACTTGTAAATCACTTTGGGTAGAATTGACATCTTAACTGTATTTAGTCTTCCATTCCATGAACACAGAATGTCCTTCCATTTATTTAGGTCTTCTTTGGTTTCTTGTAGCAATGTTTTGTTGTTTTCTGAATACAGGTCCTTTATGTTTTGGTTAAGTTTATTCCTAAATATTTGAATCTTTTAGTCGCTATTATAAATGGATTTTTTTCTGACTTCCTCCTCAGATTGCTCAACAGGAATTTATAGAAATGCTACTGATTTTTGTGTATTAATCTTATATTCTATCACGTTGCTGAGCTCTATTAATTCTTGTAGCTTTTTGTAGATTTTTCTGGATATTCTAGATATAGGATCATACCATCAGTGAATAACAACAGTTGTACTTCTTTCTTTACTAATTGAGTGTCTTTTATTTCTTTATCTTGCCTAATTGCTCTAACTAGAACTTCCAGCACAATATTGAATAACACTGGTGACAGTGGGTATCTTTGTCATGTTCCCAATCTTAGAGGGAAAACTTTCAGTCTTTCACCATGTAGTACAATGTTCACTGTGGGTTTTTCATATATGCAATTTACCATGTTGAGAAAGCTTCCTTCTATTCCTATCATTTAGATTGTTTTTAATAAGAAAGAATGTTGTAGTTTGTCAAATGCTTTTTCTGCATCAACTGAAAGGTTGTGATTTTTCTTCTTCAATTTATGAATATGTTTTATTACACTAACTGATTTTCTTATGTAGTATCTTTATCTGGTTTTGGTATTAGGGTGATGTTGGCTTCATAGAATGAGTTTGGTAACACTCCTTCCTGTTCAATATTTTGGAAGAGCTTGAGCATGATTCGTATTAAATCACGTTTGAATTTATATAGTAGAATTTACCTGTGAAGCCATATGGTCTTGGGCTTTTCATTTTTGGGAGTTGCTTGATGATTGTTTCAATCACTTTCTTCTGATTGGTTTGTTGATGTCTTCTATTCCTTCTAGAGTCAGTATTGGTTGTTCATGTGTTTCTAGGAATTTTTCCATTTCATCTATGTTGTCTAGTTTGTTCCATACATTTGTTTATATTATCCTTTTATGATCTCTCTTATTTCTGCGGTGTCAGTGGTAATATCACCCTTCTCATTTCTGATTTTATTTGCATCTTCTCTCTTTTTTCATTTGTCATTCTAACTAAAGGTTTGTGGATTTTGTTGATCTTCTCAAAAAATCAACTTTTGGTTCTGTCTGTTTTTGTTGTTGTTACTGTTCGCAATTTCATTTATTTCTGCTCTGATCTTTATTATTTCTTTCCTTTGGGTTGTTTTGGGATAGTTTGCTATTCTTTTTCTAGTTCCTCCAGGTGTACAGTTAGGTCTTTGATTTTATCTATTTCTTCTTTTTTAATGTAAGTATTGAGGGCTATAAATTTCTCTCTCACCATTGCCTTTGCTGTATCCCAAAGTTTTTGATATGTTGTGTGCTCGTTTTCATTCATCTCAAGATATTTACTGATTTCTCTTGCAATTTCTTCTTTGATTGATTATTTGAGTGTGTTGTTTAATCTCCATAAATTTGTGAGTTTTCCCTTTTTCTGTCCGTTATTGATTTCCAGCTTCATTCCTTTAGGGTTAAAAATGTTTTGTGTGGGAAGCGGATGTGGCTTAGGTGACTGAGCTCCCACCTACCATTTGGCAGGACCATGATTCGGTTCCTGGTGCCTCCTAAAGAAGATAGCGAGCTGGTGTGAAGGGCAGGTGCAGTGAGCTGACACAATAAGATGACACAATAAGAGACACAGGAAGAAAATCATAATGAGAGACACAACAAAGCAGGGAGCAGAGGTTCCCGGTGCCTCCTAAAGAAGATGAGCAAACAGTGAGTTCGCGCAATGGGCAGGCACGGCAAGCTGATGCAAGAGACACAAGAAGAAAAAACATAATGAGAGATACAGCAAAGCAGGGAATGGAGAGGGCTCAAGTGATTAGGTGCCTCCCTCCCACATCAGAAGTCCTGAGTTCAGTAACCAGTGCCTCCTAAAGAAACAAGGCAGACAACAGACACAGTAAGTGCAAACAACAAAGGGGTGGGGAGAAATAAATAAATAAATCTTTTAAAAAATGTTTTGCATGATTTCAATTTTTTTTTATTTATTTTTATTTATTTATTTATTTTTTTTACTGGGAGGTCCTGGGATCGAACCCAGGTCCCTCCATATGGGAGATGGAGGCCCAACCATTTGAGCCACATCCGCCCCCCAATGATTTCAATTTTTACATTTATTGAGACCTATCTTGTGATCCAACATAGGGTCTTTCCTGGACAAGGATCCATGAGCACTTGAAGAGAATGTATATCCTGCTGTTTTGTGGGTGTAATGCTCTATTAATGTCTGTTAGGTCTCATTCATTTATCATATTATTCAGGCTCTGTTGCCTTATTTATCCTCTGTCCAGATGAACTATCCTTTGCTGAGAGTGGTGTATTGAAATCTCCAAGTAATATTGTAGAGACATCTATTTTTCCCTATAACTCAACAATAATAGGACAAAAAATCCAATTTAAAAATGGGCAAAGGTCTTGAATTGACATTTCTCCAAGGAAGACATAAAAATGGGCAAAATGCATAAGAAAAGGTGTTCCACATCATTGGTCGTTAGTGAATAGAAATAAAAATCACAAAGAAATATCATTTCACACCCACTAGAATGGTTACTGTTTTAAAAAAAACCCAGAATATAACAAGTGTTGGAGAGGATATGGCTAAATAGGTACACAGATTCATTGTCTGTGGTAATGTGGAATGGAGCAGCAACTGTGGAAGAAACTTTCAGAGTTCCTCGGAGACTTAAAAAGGGGAATTTTAGGTTGTATACACATTACTAGAATAAAAATTTTAAAAAACCAAACATGACTGTACAATCAATGGTATTTAGTATAATCACAGATTTGTGCATTCATTACTCAGATCAATATTAGAGCATTTACTTTATTCCAAAAAAAGGAAAGGGGGAAAAAAGCAATAAATAAAAACAAATAAACAAACACAAAAAACCTACCCCTTAATAGTCACCTCTAAATCTATCCTTCCACTGCAATACATAACTGCTAACCTATTTCCATCTCTGTAATGTATTTGTATGTACATTTTGTATATAGATGGAGTCAAACAATATGCAGTACATTTTGTCTAGTTTCTTCTACTTAGCATGTTTCCTTTTTTACTATTGATGCAAGATTAATATATTGCTATACACTACTTTACATAGATTGTTTTGGTTGTAGTTTTGCCCAAATATCACCTTGGTAATAACCTCTTATAACATTAAAGTGCATTTGTTCTGTTTCAGAGAAAAACATTCTTATATATGCACTATTAACTATACTAATTTTTCACAAAAAGGTTTTCTATGCTATACAGTCCCATGTTTCATTTTTTAGTTTTCCTTATATTGACATAAATGTCCTTAGATTTTCCATTTCAGCCACTATAATTTACATATATTAGTGCTACTAATTACAAGCCTTATGATGTGCATTCAACATTTCTATTCATTTCCAAATATTTAAAAACAACTTTTTACCAATTCTGCTCAGATTAAACCTCAGGTTTCCATTCTCTAACCACATTCTATTCTCTGGTAACTTATATTCTAGCTATTAACTCCAGGGGATTGCTCATTATATTTAGCTAATGATACCGAAATCACACAATATTTGTCTTTTGTGTCTGTCTGGCTTCACTCAACATAAAGACCTTCAGGTTCATCCATGTTGTCATATGCTTCAAAACTTCATTTCTTTGTACAGCTGAATAATATTCCACCTTGTGTATATACCACAGTTTGTTTATCCATTTGCCAGTTGATGGACACCTGGGTTGTTTCCATCTTTTGGTAGTTGTGAATAATGCCTCTATGAACATCGGTGTGCAGATGTCTGTTCATGTCACTGCTTTCAGTTCTTCTGGGTATACACCTAGCAGTGATATTGATGGGTCCCACAGTAGATCTATATCTAACTTTCTAAGGAACCACCAAATAGACTTCCACAGCGGCTGTATCATTCTACATTCCCACCAACCGTGAATAAGTGTTCCTATCTCTCCAAAGCCTCTCTAACACTTGCAGTTTTTTTGTTTTTGTAATAGTGGCCAGTCTAGTATGTGTGAGATGAGATCTGATTGTAACTTTGATTTGCATTTCCCTAATCGCCAGTGATGTTAAACATTTTTTCCTGTGTTTTTCTGGCATTTGTATTTTTTCTTTGGAAAATATATTTATTCTGGTCATTTGCCCATTTTTTAATCAGGTCATTTGTCATTTCATTGTTCAGTTGTAGGATCTCTTATATATCATGGATATTAAGCCCTTGTCAGATGTGTGATTTCCAAATATTTTCTTCTATTAAGTAGGCTACCTTTTTACTCACTTCACAAAGTCCTTTGGGGTTCAAAAGTATTTACTTTTGAGGAGATCCCATTTATCTATTTTTTCTTTCATTGCTTGTGCTTTGGATGTAAGGTTTATGATACCTCCACCTATCACAAGGTCTTGATGATGTTTCTCTACATTATCTTTTAAGAGTTTTATGGTCCTGGCTTTTATGTTTAGGTTTTTGATCCATAATGAGTTGATTCTTGTATAGTGAATGAGATAGGAGTCCTCTTTCATTCTTTGGTTATGGATACCCAGTTCTCCCAGCACCGTTTGCTGAAGATACTGTTCTGTCCTAGTAAAGTGGACTTGGTAGGCTTATCAAAAATCAGCTGACCAGAGAGGTGTAGGCCTACTTCTAAACTCTCAATTCAATTCAATTAATCAATGGTCAATCTATCATTATGCCAATACCATGCTGTTTTTTGTTTTTTTTTTTTTCAGTTTTTAAAATTTATTAGAGAAGTAGTAGGTTTACAGGCATTTACAATCAATCTTATTACAAATTATGCACATATGAAGCCTCAAGTTAATATTCTCTATCTTCAGTCTCTCTTCTGGTGACAAAACTTATAGCTATTAACTCTATGGCTTTGCTCATTGTCTTTATATACTAATGAGATCATATAATATTTGTTATTTTGTGTCTGGCTTACATCACTCAATATAATATCCTCATAGTTCATCCATACTGTCATATGAATCACAATTCCATTTCTTCTTATCCTTGAATAATATTCCATCATAGCTGTGTACCAAAACTTGTTTATCCAATCATTGGGTGATGGACACTTGGGTTTGTTTCCATTGTTTGACAGTTGTGAGTAATGCCAGTATGAACATTGATGTGCAAATGTCTGTGTCCCTGCTTTCAGTTCTTCTGAATATATACCTAGTAATGGAATTGCCAGATCATATGGCAGATCTATATTCGACTTGCACAGCAGCTGCACCATTGTACATTCCCACCAACAGTGGATAAGTGCTCTTATTTCTCTATATCATCACCAACACTTTTACTTTCTATTTTTTGAATTGTGGGCATTCTAACAGGTATGACAGGATATCTCATTGTAGTTTTACTTTTATTTCCCTAATAGCTAGTGCTTTTGAAAAAACTTTTCATGTGCATTTTTGCAATTTGTATTTCCTCTTTAGAAAAATGTTCAGGGCACTTGCCCATTTGTTAATTGGGTCATTTTTCTTTTTATTATTGAGTTGTAGAGATCTCTTTATATATCATGGATATTAAGCCCTTATTAGATATGTGGTTTCCATATATCTTCTCCTATTGACTAGTCTGCCTTTTCACCTTCTTGACAAACTCCTATGAAAAATGAAAGTATTTAATTTTGAGAAAGTCCAAATTATCCATTTTTCTTTTGTTGTCTATGATTTGGGTGTAATGTCTGAGATACCACTTCTGACCACCAGATCTTGCAGATGTTTTCCTATACTTTCTCTTGGAGTTTTATGATCCTAGCTTTAATTTCTAGGTATTTGATTCTTTTTTTTTAATATATATATTTTATATTTTCTAAAAGATAATTAGATTACATAAAATGTTACATAAAAAAATATAAAGGTTTCCCATATGCCCCACTCCCCATACTCCCACTTTTCCCCACATTAACAATTTTTTTCATTAGTGTGGTACAGTCATTGCAATTGATGAACACATTTTGGAGCATTGCCACTAAGGATGGATTATAGTTTACATTGTAATTTACACTCTCTCCCACTCAATTCTGTAAGTTATGGCAGGATATATAATGGCCTGTATCTGTCATTGCAATGTCATTCGGGACAATTCCAAGTTCCGAAAGTGCCCACATATTACACCTCTTTTTCCCTCTCCCTGACTTCAGCACCTCCAGTGGCCACTGTCTCCATATTAATGATAAAAATTCTTCCATTGCTAAAATCACAATAAGTCTATAGTAGAATACCGGTAAGTCCACTCTAGTCCATATTTTATCCCCTAATCCTGAGAATTCTTGGATAGTGATGCTCACTCCACCTCTAATTGAGAAGGGTCTTCAATCTCATGTGGCTGATGGATGGGATTCTCTTGCTTGAAGTTGTAGACTCTCTAGGTTCCTTGGTATGGTGGTTGTCCTTGTTAGTTGTCCTGGGTGAGTCCAATGAACTGGAGAGTAGGTGTTGCAACTCCGCTGAGGCTCAGGGCCCAGCTGGCATATGGACAGCACAAAGATTCAAGTCTCTGGGGGATACACCTACCAACTCGAGCACCAAGTATAGGTTCAAAAAGAAGGGACAGAAGAGGCATGTGTAGAGAAGTCACAACTGAATCCAACTCTGTCACACTTGGGAGCACAAACTCCAAAGTAGGGCCCACTGGCAAGGCACCAAACTCCAGAGCTATCTGCCATGACTGTAGGACCTAGGTGTCTCCAGAGCCCTCAAGAGCCTCACTATTAGGGGTAGTATCTACTTTGGCAGTCTATGTGACCCTGTTGAGATGTACATAAGCATTACCTCTGGGATGACCTCCCAACTCACTTTTAAGTCTCTTAGCCATATAAACTCATTTGTCTTTACATTTTATCCCTTTTAGTCAAGGTCTTTTTCCAGTTGTATTACTGGTTGGTGCTTGGTAGTAATCCCTTGGTGCCAAGGAGGCTCATCCCCAGGAGTCATGTCCCAGGCTGGGGGGAAGGTAATGCATTTATATGCTGAGTTTGGCTTACAGAAAGGCCATATTTGAGCAACATGGTGGCTTTTAGGAGGTAATTTTTTTTTAATATAAATTTTATTTATTTAATAAAAATAAGTCCTTCCCACTCATTTTGGGCGTCTCCACCCACTGATACAACACACTATGAGAAAATGATCCCTCACACATTCTTTAGAAGACTGCCCCAGGTGTGCCCTTTCCCGAATGCACCCCCATCCTGCAGGAATCCACCCTGCAAAGTCTTGCGGAGGTCTGTACAGCAGAGCCCGTGATGGTGCAATGAAATTACTCCAAACACGGAGGTTGAGAGAGATCAGGGGGAGAACAGCTGAAGAAGCTGTGCTCTCGAGCTGATCCCCAGCATGCTTTTTATTCAGGATTTTTTTTACAGTCAAAGTCAGAGTGCAGGTGCAGGGAAGCAGGCAGGTATAGGGGTTGTAAATCACATCATAAGAATTCCAGGCTGATAATGGGGAAGCAAGATTACAAAAACATTAAGTGATATACATAGGAGATAAGGGAGATAAGATAAGCAGGAAAGTTCCTGTTTATGGCAGGAACTGATAAGGTGAATTCCATGTGGGCAGAGAAACAAGCCTCCAAGCTATTTCTTAGATGTAAAGATCAGAAGATTCCCACATCTCCCCCTTTTCTGTTTAAATAGGAAGAAAAAGAAGAGGGGAAAGTATCCTGACACAATCCTTTATACAAACTGCCCCCTTCCCCAAGTTCAAGGTAAACAAATTTTGATAGTAATAACAAGGCCAGGTTGCTGTCTGCTATCTGGTTTCCAAACTGGGCTGTGTGTGGGAAACAAAATAGCCACGGTGGCAGGAGACCTCCCTTGGGAGGGGTGAGGGTCAGTGTTCTACCTCCATAGGCCCTCAAATTCTTTTCTGGTGGCCTCTCTGCAACTGTTCCTGTCTTAGGTTGCTCCTTCCCTGAGGAATCTTACCCTTCATTGGCTACCAGCCATCCAGGGCCAAGCAGGGTGAAGTGTTCTACAGTTTATGCCTCCATTGCCTCCACACGCAGCACCAGCCTTGGGACTTCCTCACCCATAGGTGGGGCCCCAGCTCTGGTCTCTGGTGTCGGGGAATCCAAGTTTCTAATGCAGAGAAGGCCCAGCATTGGGCAAGAGACAGAGTTTGACACCAGCTCTTAGAAGGCCTACTCAACCTAAGGATGCCAGGCTCGTGGCACAAGGCAACCTAACCAGTGGGACATGTACAGGACACCTCCAAGTTACGATAGGAACAATGGGAAGGGGGGAAACTGGAAAAACTGTGCAAGAAGAAAAAGGGGTCACGGAGTCAGGCAAATAGGGGAGACGGAGGGAAAGGAGACCTTGGGGTGAAAAATTAATTCAAAGGTGTTTTAACCAAAGGCCCCCAAGTCTCCCCTTGTTTCATTTCTTTGTTCTTGATTTCCAGATGTGGGAGGTGAGAGAGATGAAGCAGCGGCCAGGGTGATGATTTTCTGTTCAGTGTGATGAGCTCACTCGAGAAAGGGCCTGGCAGATTAACCTAAGAATTGACAATAAAATAAGAAGCATGATTATTCCCATGAGAGATATTATCCAGATTTGTATGTTTAGGCCATGAAACCAATCTGAGGGATTAAACCATTGTAAATTATCGTTAAGTGTTTGAAACACTTTTTGCTGAGCAAGAAGTTGTATTTGAGATAGTTGGTGCTCCAGGCGTTGTTGGAGAGCCAGTACTTTTCCCTGTAAATGGGAGGAGAAGGCTCCTTGAAGGTGAGTTTTAACTTGTTCCCAAGAAAGTTGGGAGCTATTCCAAGGCATTGGTTTGCTGATTAACAAGGTTTTTTGCATGATGTTTTATTTTTAGGTTTGAATAATACCCACTATTTTTTTTTAATACATTCGGTTTTAGGATTGTTTAAACTCAAAAGAAGAGATTTACATATGCATTCAATAATATATATTTATGTGTAACTTACAAGTTATCAAATTACTTATGTATGTAATGTATTGTATTATTAAAGTTTTGGTTAGTTTTTAAGCATTTTATACATAATTTATAATTATAGTGACAAATAATAATAAGACTTTTAACTGGTAGACGTCCAATGAATAAACTTTTATTTCTTATAGGTTAAGATTTCTAACCAGTGAGGTTATATAGGCTAGTAGCATGATTAAAATGACTTCATTTTTTTCTATTTTGTATAGCTTGAGACAAAATATTATTTAATTATTTGGCCTGTGGGGCAGCACATTAACTTGTAATCTTAATACCTGCATTGGTTTTACTATTAGCATTTTAATCGGAACTAGGGCTGTGACTCATAGTGTTGAATTTAGACTTCATTTATTGTAGGCTTTTTTTTTTTTTTTTAACCAGAAGGGGGATGTGGGCTGGCTTGACTTGCCTAAGGAGATACTAAAGAAAGCCTTAGCAAGTTCCAAAACAAAGTAATAGTGACAGTAACTGGATATAATTCTTTGCAACAAACTAGCAATATTTGGGACTGCTGCATACTGCAGTGGTGTTATTTTAATTTACCATAATTTACTGTTATGCACTACCCCTGGCAGCCCCTTATGGCTGCTTTCTTTTTGCAGCAATATACCTGCTTCTTTAGCAGAGGTGGGGTAAATTAGATGAACATGAGTTAAAGCATCTGCCTTTTGATTTTTAGGCAGAGAGATAGTTTCTGTGACACATAAACATTGTTAAATTTTTAGGAATTTATACACCTTTTAAGTATTTATATGAATGTTTTATTCATATAACTTTAATTGACAGAGGGTTAAAGAATACCTTTTAATTTTAGAACAATTTCAAATACTTTCCATTTAGACAATAGCATATCAAATAAACTCAACTATTTTATTACTTTACCTTTTTTAAGGTGAAAGAACAAATCTTTTGCCATAATTTGAAATAAAAGGCTACTTTTCAGGATTTGACTTTGAAAAAGCAGGTTTGAACATTATGTTCTTCTAAAAGTGATAAAGCGTGTTTCTCCAAAGAAACAATAAGGTTAAAGTCTAAGAAGCTAGTTTGATAAAACAGGCTTTCTTTTTTGTATACTGATTATTCAGGAGAAAAACTCTTTATAAACCTTTACTAAAACAGACCAATGATTTAAGAAACTTTGAGAAAGGACAAAATTTTAACTTTGCATCAGTATACTATTTGCTACTAAAGCCTTCAAAACTTTATAGATAAACCCATTAAATCTTACTAAACTCTGACCACAAAAATTCCTTTTCCATGCACTTTCTGTATTCATTCAGATTTTGTTCCCTATTTACTCTTTCTTAATAACCAGTCATTTTATCTTAGGACAAAATTTCTTTCTTTTTTCTTTATAATAAAAACACATTCTATATACCTTCTATACATAAGTTACCAAAATGATTTTTGAAACTGTTTCCAAACATTTTACAACATACAATTACCATCAGCACTGCACAAATTTGTCAAAATAATGATTCAATTTGGTTATAACTAGTTTTATTATTTTAAATTATTATCCATATTTATTTATTAATTTAAGGATTTATTTAATTTTTTGGCCATTTGAATAGAGCTCTTTTTAATAGTTTTAATTTATCAATTTAATATTACCATCCGGAGGTATCAAAATATACACTGGCACTGAACAAACAGACAAGCATAAAACGAATTACATCAATAGATACATCTTTGATTTTACTGCTTTTGAGAATTTTTTTTTTTTTTTGAAACTGTGCTGCCAAGTTTTCCTACTCTTCCAGTGGTTGAATTTTATTAGCCCCCACCAGCCCACAGCCACATTATCATATAGGCAGTAGGGGGTTTACAGAGCAGCTGCAGGAATGTTTTTCTTATCTTAGTTAACCCTTTGGCAAAGTGTTTTTTTACGAGCATGATCTCATTGATATAAGGGCTTTATTCAGCACTTCTTCCTGTTGAGTGCAGCCTTTTTGATATTCTAATTGCCAAACACTAAAGTGAGCTGTGGCAATAATAGTTTTTACAAGAACTTTCCAATCCCAGGGACACGTTTGATAGCCATTAGCAATGGAGTCTAAAATCCCCTTAGTAAAGGAACTGTGAAGTTCATTTTCATTAATACTTCTCAGCTCTTTATGGATTGTATAGGGAAGTGATTCGTGCTGTGGCTGTCCATTTTGGGGAGCCACCTAGAATATGTGGCATTCTCCAGCCTTTGTAGCTTCTTTTAAGCATTCTTTCATAGCAGGGCAAGGTGTCTGAGTTTCAAAGAAGACTGATGGTGGTGAAGGAGGAAGCCAGAGTAAAGTTTCTTCTTCCTTAGGAATTGTGGATTTCTTAAGAGGAACCAGGGAAGGAGGTGGAGAGGGAGGAGGAAGCGGGGCTTCCTCTTTATCTGCAACATGGGAATCCCAGTGGGTTCCATGTAATATTTTGGGTAATCTAAGCACCTCTTAAAATATATGTATATATATATATATATATAACATTTTTGTAAGCAAATACACATATATGCATATATATTTATATATCATTTTGCAAATGTTTGTATGTATTGTGAGAATTTTGATTTTTTACCCATAATAAAAAAAATAAAAATAAAAATAAAGCTATTGGACTTTTGGGTGGGGACTCCTCTGGGGGAGCAGTAGGCTGGGAGGTGGGAATTTTCTCTCCCTGTTCATATTTTCTTTTTAGATTTTTTCATACTTGCTCCCATAATTCTAAGTCTAACATTCTTCTGTTGGGAAACCATGGGCAGAAATTTCAGACTAACTTTAATAAAGCAAATAGTTGAGTTTCTTTTACCATGCAGTTAGCTGCCTTTAGTAATTGCTGAATTATTTTAACAAAAACCTTTTGCTCTTTCGAGGGTCCTAAACCCATGATGAAATAGATAATACCCCTGATTGAATTCTAGACACATAAGCAAATATCCGAGCGGGCTTTACTGTTCCCTTACCTTGGGATGATGAGTTATCCAGATAAATTTCGTCCCTTTGACATGCCGATTGTGCCACTGGTCCGAGTCATGTCGGGGTCACCACTTGCAGGAATCCATCCTGCAAAGTCTTGCAGGGGTCTGTCCAGCAGAGCCCACGACAGCGCAATGAAATTACTCCAAACACGGAGGTTGAGAGAGATCAGGGGGAGAACAGCTGAAGAAGCTGTGCTCTCGAGCTGATCCCCAGCATGCTTTTTATTCAGGATTTTTTTACAGTCAAAGTCAGAGTGCAGGTGTAGGGGAGCAGGCAGGTATAGGGGTTGTGAATCACATCATAAGAATTCCAGGCTGATAATGGGGAAGCAAGATTACAAAAACATTAAGTGATAAACATAGGAGATACAGTGGGAGATAAGGGAGGTAAGATAAGCAGGAAAGTTCCTGTTTATGGCAGGAACTGATAAAGTAAATTCTGTGTGGGCAGAGAAACAGGCCTCCAAGCTATTTCTTAGATGTAAAGATCAGAGGGTTCCCAAACCATTCAACACCCTAACCAGTAACCCTTCCTTGTCACACTGCCAAAAGTGCTTTCCCAACATTGTAGTTTCAACCATATACCCACCAATCCCCAGTGATCACCTGCTCCCTCCCCCAACTTTCCCCCCAGGTCCATGGACCATCCAAACCACACTCCTCACCCTACTCCCCTGTCAAACATGTACCACCCAACCCAATACTATTGCTAAACCCCTGTCATATTCCTTCACTGTACAACTACTCATTTCAACCTTATCATAGAATTCACCTGTATGGGCCTCGGCTTACAACCTTATTCTCCTTTTCTATTTCCTGAAAATAAAATTTCCAGATTCTAGCTCTCTGACTCTGCTCAATTTGCTTAATTCATATCACAGAGGTTGTTGCAGTTGGGCAGTTTGATGTAATTATGAATAACATTTTATGGCCTGGTATCTGTGGAATTCTACCCCAAATAAATACCCTTTATAAAGACCAACCCATTTTTGGTATTTCACATTAGCACCCCTTTGGCTGACTAATATAGAATTTAGTACCGAGGAGTGGGGAAGTGCTTTTGTAAATACCAAAATGTTGGAACGGTTTTATAAATGGGTAAGAGGTATTTTTTGGAGGAATTGTGAAATGCTTGCTGGAAAAGGCCTAGATCACTTTGAAGAGACTGTTGATAATAATATGGACGCTAAAGAGACTTTCTATGATGCCTTAGAAGTAAATGATGAAACTATTATTGGAAACTGGAGGAAAGGTGATCCATGTTTTAAAGTTGCAGAGAACTTAGCAAGATTAACTCCTGCTGTTATATGGAAGACAGAATTTGAAAATGGCGAACCGGAGCATTTAGCTGAAGAACTTTCCAAGGTAAACTTGGAGAATGTGGCTTGGCTTCTCCTTGCAGCTTATAGCAAAATACTAGATGAGTGAAATACACTAAGGACTGAACTTTTGGGCACAAAGAAAACAGAAGCTGATTCCAGAACTTTCAAGTTTCTGGAAATCAATTTCCCAGATAAAAATGCCCCATTTGAAGCTAAACCTGGAAATTGTAAATCAGAATTGAAGATGCAGTTATCTTGGAAAGACTTGTGGAAAGTCTTACTCTTTGATGGCTTAGACCTCTGCTTCCTGCATGCTAAACCAACAAAGTTTTTGAGAGAGCTGTATGAACAAAACCACTGTCAGCTTGGACAAAAGAGGACATGGAAAGGAGAGACTGAAGGAAAAACAGCTTTAAGATTAAAACTGTGGAAGCAGAGATCTGGGATTAAGACATCTCCTTGGGCCAAGAGAGGAGCCCTACCCATATGTACAGAGAGGGTGAGTTTTCCCCAGCAGTTGAAGAGGGTAGATGTCCCCACCCAATGTTCTGGGAGAATTTTGCCACCCCAGGGTACAGGGAGGATGGAGCACATTCCTCAAAGATTAGGGCAGTTAAGGTCAACACCCCATTGCTCTGAGAGGGTTGAACCTGTATGTCAAAGGTTAGGGAAGGTCAGGTGGTCAACCCATTGCTCTGAGAGGGTTGAACCTGTATGCCAAAGGTTAGGGGGAATGTTGTCTTCACCTCACTGTACTAGGGGGGCTAAGACTAACCCAAAGATTGGGTAAGGTGTGGCAATCACCCCAGTACTCTTGGAGGGTAAGGTCTGGAGCTTGGTCGACACCCAGATGCTTGATGAGGGTGGAACCAAGAAAATGGCTATTGGGCAAGCCTATGGAAAGGGTAGGTTCCCATGTGACCCCAAGGAGAAGAAACCATCATCTTAAGAATGACTCTCAGACTTTGAAATCAAATGGAGTATGCCCTGCAGGTTTACTGAACTGTAGAGGATCCATGACTCATGTTTAGCATCCCAGTTTCTCCTTATGATAATGAAAATGTTTATCCTTTGTTTTTCCATTTGTGTATTGGAAGCAGTTAAATGGTTTTGTAAGTTTCAGATGTCTATAGCAGTGGGACTTTGCCTCAAGATGAACTGTATTTCTTTAAAATTATTATGATATGATTTTGTACTTGCATTGTTACTGGTTTAAGATTTTTTGGATATTGTAATGTATTTTTGGAATTCAGAGGGTGGAGTGTTGCAGTTGGGCAGTTTGATGTAATTATGAATTCCAAAAATATAATTGGATCATGCTTGTAAACTGATCTGTTAATCTGGGCATGATTTAGTTATGAGTAGGGCATTGAACCCCACCCCTAGGTGGGTGGGGAATAAAATATAAAAGGCATGGCAAGAACAGAGTTGAAGCAGTTTTTGAGAAGCAGTTTTGATGATGGAGTTTTGATGTTGGAAAGAAGGCCCCAGGAGAAGAGAAGTGAGCTGTTCACCTGATAATCTAGAGCTGACCTTGTGGAGGAACCAGAGAGCTAAGCCCAGAGATAAACACAGCCCCGGGAAGAGAGGAACCCAAGAAGCCTGCACCCTGGCAAACATCGGCAGCTGTCTTGCTCCAACACATGGCAATGGACTTTGCTGAGAGAAGAAACTTAACGTTTTATGGTCTGGTATCTGTGGAATTCTACCCCAAAGTATCCTCTTATGATACTCTTTATTTCTGTGGGGTCAGTGGTGATATCCCCTTCCTTGTTTCTTATTTTGGGTATTTGCATCTTTTCTCTTTTTAGATTTGTTTGCCTAGTTAAGAGTTTGTCGATTTTATTGATCTTCTCAAAGAACAAGCTTTAGGTTTTGTTATTTTTTTCTACAGCTTTTTTATTTTCTACTTAATTTAGTTCTGCTTTAGTTTTCGTTATTTCCTTATTTCTACTTCCTTTGGGGTTAGTTTGTTATTCTTTTTCTAATTCCTCTAGGTGTGCCATTGGGTCTTCAATTTTAGCTTTTCTGGTTTTTTTGATATTTGTGCTTATGGCTATCAACTCCCCACTCAGTACAGTTCTTGCTGCATCCCATAGGTTTTGATATGTTGTGTTGGCGTTTTCATTTGTTTCAAGGTAGTTACTGATTTTTTTGGTAATTTTCTCCTTGACCCACTGTTTGTATAAGAGTGCTTTGTTTAACTTCCATATCTTTTTGCCTAATCTGGTTCGGTGGCCCTTACCTATTTCCAGCTTCATTCCCTTGTGGTCAGAGAAATTACTTTGTATAATTTCAATCTTTCTGAATTCAATGAGAGTTGTTCTGTGGCCTAGCATGCGGTCTGTCTTGGAGAATGATCCATGTGCACTCAGGAAGAAAGTATATCCCATTTTATTTGGGTTTAGTGTTCTGTATAAGTCTTTTAGGTCCAGATTCTCTAATGTATTATTCAAAGTCTTTGTTTCTTTATTGATTCTCTGTCAAGATGTTCTGTCTAATGGTGACAATGGTATATTCAAGTCCCCCACCATAATTGTAGAGTCATCTATTTCTCCACTTAGCCTTTCCAGTCTTTGCCTCATGTATTTTGAGGCACTCCAGTTAGGTGCATAAATATTCATGATTGTTCTTTCTTCTTGAAAGATTATCCCTTTTAGTAACATATAATGTTCATCTTTGTCTTTTAAAATAGTTTTGCATTTAAAGTCTTTTTTGTTCATTAGTAGTATAGCTACTCCTGCCATTTTTTGGTTGTTCTTTGCTTGTAAAATTGTTTGCCAGCCATTCACTTTCAGCCTCCTCGAATCCCTGGCTCTAAATTGGGTTTCTGTAGACAGCATACAGATGGGCCATATTTCCTTATCCTTTCTGCCAATCTCTGTCTCTTGATTGGTGAGTTTAATCCATTAACATTCAGTGTTATTAATGTTAATGAATTACTTACATTAGCCATATTTTCTTTGGGTTTATGTATGTCATATATTGTTTTTATTTCTCTTTTTGTTTTTGTTTTTTTTTAAGTTTTTTTTCTTACACTCTCCTCCAACACACTCTCTCTCATTTTTTCTTTTCAACCTGCAGAACTCTCTTTAGTATTTCTTGAGGGCATATTTCTTATTGGCATACTCTCTTAATTTTTCTTTATCTGTGAATATTTTGAATTCTCCATCATTTTTTATTTTTTATTTTTTTTAAGTGCCGGGACCAGGGATTGAACCCTGGACCTCGTATGTGGGAAGCCAGTGCTCAACCACTGAGCCACATTGGCTCCCTCTCCATCATTTTTGAATGCTAGCTTTGCTGGATAAAGAATTCTTGGCTAGAAGTTTTTTTTCTTTTAGTGCCCTGACTATGTCATGCCACTGCCTTCTTGCCTCCATTGTTTCAGATGAGAGATCAGTACTTAATCTTATTAAGGTTCCTTTGTATGTAATGGCTCTCTTTTCTCTTGCTATTTTCAATATTCTCTCTTTGTCTTGATCATTTGACAGTTTGAACAAGTATGTGCCTTGGAGTAGATCTGTTGGGATTTATACTGTTTGGGGTGTGCTGTACTTCCTGGACATGTACATCCATCTCCCTCAGTATGGTTGGGAAGTTTTCAGCTATTATTTCTTCCAACACTCCTTTTGTCCCCTTTCCCTTCTCTTCTCCTTCTGGGATGCCTACAGTGCATATGCTTGTGCATTTTGTGTTGTCATTCAGGTCCCTAAATCCCTGTTGGATTTTTTGTATCTTTTTATGTATCTGTTCTACTATCTGTTTGATTTCAGATGTACTGTCTTCCACATTGCTAATTTTTTCCTCTGCCCATTCAAATCTGTTGTTATGTGCTTCCTGTGTATTTTTGATTTCTTGGATTGTGCCTTTCATCACCATCATATCCATTATCTTTTTATGTATGTTGACAATTATTTTAGTATATTCTCTCAGCGTCTTCTTAATATCCTTAATCTTTTCCTTCACTTCATTAAGTTGGTTCATGGTATTTGTTTGGACAGCTCTGATTTGTTGTTCCATGTTCCGCATCTCTTCCTGGTTTTTAGTTCCTTCATTGCACTGGGCCATGTCTTCCTGTTTCTTAGTATGGTTTATAATTTTTTGGTGGTGTTTAGGCATCTCTTTATCTTGATGGTTTTGTTCAGTTGATTAGTTTCTCTCTCTACTCTGGGGTTTTATTTAGTTGGTGTTTGTGTGTACATTGCAAGTTTTCTCTTTGACAATTTGTTCCTCTTATTCTATTTCTTTGTTGTTGTCTATGTTCCCTTGAAAGAAAGAGATTGGGTCCAGAGAAAGGGAAAGAGGTAAGAAGAGAAAAGGGGTAATAGTAGTAATAATAATAAAAGGTAGAAGAGGAACCATATAAGACCTAGGGAAATGTATAACTAACTCATGTAAGAAGTGCAGAGAAATAAGAATAAAAAAGTGGGGTACAAACAATGAAATGAAAAACTGAATAGAGAAAAATATCTAGAATGAATTCACAGGCCTGAATGATAAGAAGAGAGGGAAAGAGAAAAGAAAAGACAGTAAGAAAAAAGTTAAAAAAAGAAAGAAAACAGAGAATAGAGGAGATAGAAATAAAAACAAGAAATATGGAAGACTGAACAAAGAGAGGTGGAATGTAAGAACAAAAACAGAAAGAAGATAGGAAGATGAAGGTAGGAAAAGAATTAGTGTAGGTAGACAAAATTTATATACAAAAATAGGGGAACAAAGGAATGGGGAAACACAGCGAACAAGAACAAGACAGCAGCACCTAATTAAAGAAAAGAAAAAAAAAAAAAAACAGAGGAGGGAAGAAAGAGGGAAAAAAAGAACAAAAAACAAACACTCAAGCAAGCAATCAAACAAAAACTTAGGAAAAACAGACTTCCCTCTTAGGCCCCTGAGTAGCTTCTCAAGCTGCCAGTGTTCATCAATCAATTACCCTGCAGTCTGCCCTCTGCAGTTTTTGAATCAGGTTTTAGTGAGCAAACTAAGTTAAATTTTAAAAAACAGAAGCTTTTTGAAGAAAAGCTAATACAAAAATAATGTCTATGTGTACCCTCTCCTAAAGTATCAGCTGGGTGTTTGATAACCCAGTGGATCACTGGGTTATCAAACACTAAGGAGAGCCAGGAACCGAACCAGAGGCCTTGTATGTTTAAAGCGGAGACTCTTCCACTGAGTTAGTTAGCTAGAGAGCTATACAGTCACTTTCCCTAGGGCAGGTTTGACTCTTTGCAGTTGGGTAGATTCCAGGAGCCTGTCTGTCCCTGCCCCCTTTCTATTCTTATTGCTTTCTCTCCCAGGGCAGCAGGTTGCAATAGTCTGTGTGATCAGATCCTCCCTCACCTCTCCTGGTCAGGTTGAGTTCCCTTGTGAAATTCAAATGGGACCCTGGTATGCGAACTCACCACAGAGTTCGAGACTTTCAACCCTCTTCCAGACAGGGTACCCTAAATAGGTCCTTGGAAGGGTATTAAGCCCTTCCTACTGCTCGCCTCCCTTAGGGGAGTTGGAATTCTGAAAGTTTTCAGCAACCAGAGTAGTCAATTGCCTGACCCTGCCCTCTCCAAGTCCAAGTTCTTTTCACAGGTCGGCTAGGTAAATCAGGCTGCCTTAGCAGATTCGCCTCTCCCCTCTTTCCAGAGCCACCTCTTGCCAGCTGGTATGCTCCCTAAAGTTCAAAGGAGGTCTAGGTAACCAAACCCACAGAAAGGAAACCCATCTCTACCCTTCACCAGAACCCCCTTACTCCCAGAGAGTGCTCCCTCTCGTTCAGTGGCTGGTGGGAGTCAGGGGGTTCACAGCGGCTTTTTGCTTTGAGGATGGGACTTAGCTGCCTGCTGCTTCCAGCCACCAGGGCGAGAAACTTACGGGTTTCCCTTGGACTTTTTATCTCTGTCCAATTCCCTCCAGATCGATGCCCTGAAGCCTCCTCCTCCGTGGGTTATCAAAACAGCTCACTCAGGCAAGATCTTACCCCTTCTAATCCATTTTTTTGCAAGAGAGCTGGTGAGTGCTCACTTACATCAATGCCATCTTGCTCTATCTCTTCTGGTATTTGATCCCATGCTGTTTTGACCACTGTGGCTTTATAATATACTTCAAGGTCAGGAAGCTTGGGTCCTCTGACTTGGCTCTTCAGTTTTAGGATGTTTTTGGTTATTTGGACTCCTTCCTTTCCAAATAAATTTGGTAATTGATTTTTTTATTCCTGTAAATTAGGCTGTTGGAATTTTGATTGGGATTGTGTTGAATTTATAAATCAATTTGGGTAGAATTGACATTTTCACGATGTTTATTCTTCCAATCCATGAACACAGAATGTCCTTCCATTTGTTTAGGTCTTCTTTGATTTATTTTAGCAATGTTTTGTTTCTGAATACAGATCCTTTACATTTCTGGATAAATTAATTCTTAGATATTTGAGTTTTTGTGTTGCTATTGTAAATGTAATTTTTTCTTTATTCCTCTTCAGCTTGTTCATTACTAGTGTATAGAAATACTACTGATTTTTGAGTGTTGATCTTGCATCCTGCCACTTTGCTGAACTCATTCATTAGCTCTAATAGCTTTATTATAGATATTTCAGAATTTTCTAAATATCAGATCATGTCATCTGTGAATAGAAAGAGCTTTACTTCCTCTTTACCAGTTTGGATGCTTTTTATTTCTTTTTCTTATTTAACTGCTCTAGCTAGAACTTCTAGCACAATGTTGAATGGCAGTGGTGACAGTGGACATCTTAGAGGGAAAGCTTTCAAGGTTTCCCCATTGAATATGATGTTGGCTGTGGGATTTTCATACATACCCTTTATCATGATGAGGAACTTATCTTCTATTCCTATCTTTCAAAGTGTTTTTATTAAGAAAGCATGTTGGATTTTTTCAAATGCCTTTTCTTCATCAATCGAGATCATCATGTGATTTTTCTCCTTTGACTTTTTAATGTGAAATGCGTTAATTGATTTTCTTATTTGATCCACCCTTACATACCAAGAATAAAACCCACTAGATCAGGGGTTTTTAACCTTTTTCTTTCCACAGACACCTTTGCCAGTCAGATGAAAATGACAGACCCCTTACTAAGTCCACACTATACTGCATATTATTTAATAAATATATCACCTGCACCAATACGTCCCCACAAGAACAATGGTTTTTTTTTATTTTTTTTATTTCAATTCAAGCTCACAGACCCCTGGTTAAGAACCCCTGCACTAGATCATGGTTTATAATTCTTTTGATATGCTATTGGATTCAACTGCTAGTATTTGTTGCCAATTTTTGCATCTATGTTCATTAGAGAGATTGGTCTACAATTTCCTTTCTTGTAGTATCTTTATCTGGCTTTGGTATTCAGGTGATATTAGCGTCATAAAATGTGTTGGGTAATTTTCGCTCCTTTTCAAAATTTTTTGGAAAAGTTTAAACAAGATGGATATTAATTAATCTTGAAATGTTTGGTAGAATTCACCTGTGACTCTATCAGGTCTTAGACTTTTCTTTGTTGGAAGATTTTTGATGACAGATTAAATTTCTTTAATTGTGAATGGCTTACTGAATTCTTGTATGTCTTGTAGAGTCAATGTAAATTGTTTGTGCATTTCTAGGAATTTTTCTATTGAAAATGTCAAAGTTTTCTTTGACATCACTCAATGTCTTCTTGTATATATTTGTTAAGATGCTAAGATAGTTTAATAACATGAGACAATGGGAAGATTGAAAAGTCATTCTTGTCCATCTTTAAACTACATTGTGTTAACAAAATTTTTGCTAAAACCTCAATTTCTTCATGAGGTCAAATCCTGCTTGATCAAAAGTAATTAACATCACTGAATTGTATACTTGCCAAGTTGTTAAATTATGGATTTTAGAAAATATTTCATCAATTCAAATGTACCACACTAATGCAAAATGTTAATAGGGAAAACTGTGTGAGGGTATACTAGAGTTCCGTGCATTTTGCCATTAACCTACAAGTGCTCAAAAAATATATACCTCCTCTCTTGAATTGCTCATTATCCTTCTAAGTGGTCTTTTTGGTCTTTCTCTTATTACAGTGTCTCTTTACTGCTGGAGTGCTTTCTGATACATCTGAGCTTGTTAGTCCCATCTTTGCAAAACTTTCCATTACCTCTAAGATTTAAATCTTTTAAGAAAGAGATTTAAAAGTCCAATTCACTGTGTTCACACAATGTTCAAGGACCAAAGGGAAGAACCACTGGTTTGCTTTTAATCAAGTTTTCTTTTTTCAACCTTTCAAAGTTGTTGAAGTTTTAACCAAAAGGAAAACTTCTGAATCAACCAGAAAGCAAGAGTTTAAGGGAAATAGTCTTCCAACACTTCTTATGTAAATCCAAACTTCAAAAAGATTCCTTTTACTCTTTCTGGGGCCATGGGGAGGCCCTGGATAATTCCAAACAGGCTTCCCCATTGGTCCTGGACAACCCCAAACAAAAGGCCTCACCAGTGGCCCCCACCATTCATGGGGTAACCAGTAACAGCTGGGGCCCCTCCCATTAGCATTAATAAAGGGAGGAGTAATTAATAGTTTAATAAAGGTAACTGCACAAACTTTGCCTAGAGGAGCCCAAATCAAATCTCGGTGCAGATTTCCATCCTTCTCTCTCATTTCTCAGCAAGCTCTGTTCTACCATTTCTCAATAACTTCTTTTTACTGGACTAACTCAATTCCTTTTGTGGAGTAAAAAGGGTATTCACGGGAAACTGATGTGGCTCAAGCGATTGGGCTCCTGTCTACCATATAGGAGGTCCAGGGTTCGATTCCCGGGGCCTCCTGGTGAAAGGCAAGCTGGCCCACGTGGCATGCTGGCTCACTCGGCATGCTAGCTGTGCAGGAGTGCTGGCCCATGCAGAGAGCTGGCTCAGCAAGATGACACAACAAAAAGAGACAGAGAGGAGAGACAATAAGAGACACAGCAGACCAGGGAGCTAAGGTGGCACAAGAGAATGAGCACCTCTCTCCCACCCTGGAAGGTCCCAGGATTGGTTCCCGGTGCCACCTAATGAGAAGACAAACAGACACAGAAGAAGATACAGAGAACAGACAGCGAGCACAAAACAACGAGGGGAGGGGGATAAATAAATAAAATAAATCTTTAAAAAAAAAAAAAGGGTATTCCCTGTTTACAAATTTATTTCTGAGTTGCAAAGATTATTTCCTCTTCCCCATGTTTGTAGAATTTCCTTTATTCTCCCATTCAATCTTGGCTGCCACAACCAGACAGACAGAAAGCATGAGGACCTTCTTTTTTTTTTTGCATCTGTAATGGAAACCTTAGCAGCAGACAATAAATGCTCCAGGTTTCTTAGAGGTGAATTTTCTTAATGTCCTTTATTTCTTTAGCCATGTTGTCCTTCAACTCCATGATTTGATTTAGATTTGTACGAACCTCATTGATTAGCTGTTTCAAGTCCTGTGTCTCATTTGGAGCAGTGAAGGCGCTAGAATGCCTTATTTATTTATTTATTTATTTATTTCCCCTCCTTTGTGTGCACTTTCCTGGTCTGGCAACAGATGACACTCTTTGACAGACTTCTCTTCTCAGACCCCAGATGCTAGGGGGATGCATTCACTGTAACCCTACCTGGGCTGGTGGTGCAGAAGCAATGTCCCTCAGAGTAGGGTATTCATAGCCAAGCCTCACAAATCACATTTTCTCAGAAACTGCTCTCCTCCCTTGGCTGGCCACACCCTTCCCTTTCCCAGGGAGGAAATATATTTGCACTCCACTTCCCTCTGCATTGTCAGCAACCAGTCCAGGTCAGTAGGGAGGGTGCTTGAGGAGGCAGGTTATCTTTAGCTCCCTGTGGGCTCCCAGGGCAAATAGTGTGGCGGCTGCACCCAGCCTCCAGGTGTGTGACTCCTGGGTCACAGCAGACCAAGTTCCCTGGCCAAAATCTGAATTTGCCATAAACTGTGTCCCTCTCTGTTTTCCCTTTCTTGGGGAAGTGAACCCCTGCAACTCCCCCAGAATGTAGCCCTTGGCCAGGGACTGGAGGACCCCCTGCTGTCTGCTCTGATGGTGGAAGGGTGGGGGGCCAGCAGCTACTGCTACAGCTCTACTCACGGATCTTTCCAGCCAACTAAGTCTCCTTTCCTTTGCTCTTCTCTCTTCTGGGTGCTGCCCAGCATTGCCATGATGTCCTAAGCCTTAGAACTGTTTTCCAGACAGTTTCTACGTGTCCTCTAGCTATTTTTCTGGGAGAGAAGTGAGCCCTCTGCCTCTCTAATCCTCCATCTTCCTGGAAGTCCTCTTTAATTTTAACAAAGGCATACAGTAATGCAAAATTTTAATAATGGCGGGCTACATGGGAATTGTGTTTTCCATATACAATTTTAATGACATTATATATAGAAAAATAGGAAGTATTGATCTATGTATTTGAGATTCATCCTAATTTGTTGCATTATGTTCATGAAAGAATTCTCTGACTTAGAAGTCTACAAACCGTATGATATCATTTATATGACAATCTCCAAAAGACAATACTATAGTGGAGAACAGATTAGGGTTTGCCAGGAATTAGTGGTGTAACTACAAAGGGGTAGCACCAGGGAGTTGTCTTTTTTTTTTTTTTTTTTGCCCATAGAATTGTTCTGTATCCTGATTGTTGTGGTGGTTACATGTATTAAAACTATCCTTACATGTGTTAGAACTGTACACCTAAAGAAAAAAGTTAATTTTACTGTATGTTAATTTGAAAATCCAGTGGGGGGATGTAACTATGGACTAAAGTAGACTTATTATTATTCTATGAATGGAAGAACTTGTAACATTGATATTAAGGCAGTGGTTACCAGGCGTAAGGAGAGGGAAGAATAGGCGTTACATAGTGCATTTTTGGGACATTGGAATTGTCCTACATGACATTGCAATTACAGCTACAGACCATCGTACATTTTGTCAAAACCTATAAAACTGTGTGGTGCAAAGTGTAAACTATAATGTAAACTATAGACCATGGTTAGTAGCAATGCTTCAATATGTTTTCATCAATTGTAACAACTGTACTACACTAATGAAAGATGTTGTTAATGGGTAAAAATGTGGGAAGGGGAGGGGGTGAGATATATGGGAATCCCCTACATTTTCAATGTAAAATTTAGGTAATCTACAGCTTCTTTAAATAATAATAATAATAATAATAATAATAATAATAAAATCCAATGGTAGATTTTGAAGTAAGAGCACCTCTCTATATTCTTTCAGTAAACAGATTTTGAATGAGTCTTAAAGAAAAATGCACTGTGACTCAGTGTGGTGGCTTGGAGTTAGGTGCCCCAGAAAAACATGTTCTTGATATCAATTCATTCCTTTATACATTTCATTGTAAATAGGACCTTTTGCTGAGGTTACTTAGGTTAAGATCTGAATCAGGATGGGTTTTAATACTTTTAAAGAAAAGACTTGGGGGAGCAGCCAGAAGTGGGAAGTCAAGTGGCAGGTAATTTTCTCAGGGTGATTGGATTGCAAGTGTCAGAAAAATGCATTGAATGTTATATTAAAACTTTAGATAAGCTGCTCAGGCTCTAATCTTTTCCAGCAAACTTGGAAATCAAGGATCCACTAGTTTTCCTCGCATTATACTGGTACTTGTGAATTTTTATTAATCAAATCATGGCTACTAGCACAAACCAGGAAAGGAAACATGGAACATGTGACAAATATTTCTATTTATATGACCTTGCTGTGTACCACACAAACACAAACATACATCCCAGGAAGACTGTCTCTCAATATTTCAGTAATTGAAATCTATGCTTACAATTGATTAGTTCATTTATGTCCTTTGGGCTATCACCATCCTAAACAAACACATGTGAAATATTTGAAGAATTATTTTTACCCAATTACCTCTAAACTGATTTTTCACATGTCACAAAGAATCTCTTCCGATTATATTTCTTCATGTAGAAAGACAATTCTCAAAGAAAGAATATTGCACAAACAACTATTATGATGAAATACTGAGTCTTTAGAAAAATCAACTCAAAAACCACCCACCTTTTAATCATTCTTTTCTCACTTTTTCCCACAATCGATTCTACGTAATGCAATATTTTGCCATCCCATCTTTAAGCACACCATGAGATTCTCAAACCACCATGAAATTACTTATGATCCTTTACAGAAGGCATTATAGAAGTCCTCTATTTGGGGGCAGGGAAGTAGCTGGGGCAATAAATGTTACTTCCTCCGTCATCTTACCCCATTCTATTCCTTCAACATTCACTCACCCCAGATGGATAATGATCTTGTATCAAGTCTCTGCTTACATTAGCACGACTTCAAATTTCCCTCATCATCTCACACAGCTTTTGAAGAGAAGGAGATAGTGAACTCAAAGAGACAGTTATCGGTCAGAGCTTCAGTTTGATAGGTGTTCTTTGCTGTAGGGTATGTAATATAAATCAGCTTTCTCCATCCTGATGATCCCAAGGTCTTCAGCAGTAATTGAAATGAGAGATAGCATGCCAGGCTCATTAGCATGAACTCTCCTTTCATTACCTCATTAGTTATTCACAAATACAACCCTCTGAGTTTGATATTACAATTGTTATTAATTTAAAAAACATTTCATAGATTAGGATAACAAGGCACAAGTGGCAGGTAATTTTCTCAGGGTGATTGGATTGCAAGTGTCAGAACTTGATTAGAAGGAAGGTGTGTTGCATCAGAGCTAGTGTCCTTACGCAGTATCCTATATTGCTCTCTCAGAAAAAATCTACAATGCCCATGCTATCAGGAAGGATGATTTGGCTTATAAATATAGAAAAAGATCTATTAAAAATGTAAATTTATTCACAATGTCACACAAGAAAGTAAAGAGGAAGAGTGGGCTCTGGCAGGGTATAATCTGTGACTCAGTGTGGTGGCTTGGAGTTAGGTGCCCCAGAAAAACATGTTCTTGATATCAATTCATTCCTTTATACATTTCATTGTAAATAGGACCTTTTGCTGAGGTTACTTAGGTTAAGATCTGAATCAGGATGGGTTTTAATACTTTTAAAGAAAAGACTTGGGGGAGCAGCCAGAAGTGGGAAGTCAAGGTAACCTGGAAGAGAAAGGACAAGACACCACCATGTGCATTGCCATGTTACAGAAAAGCTTAGGAACAGGATTGCTGGCAGCCAGTTCCAAATGCTACAATCATAAGGAAGAAAGCACTGCCTTCCTGATACCTCAGTTTTGGACTTCTCCTAAACTCCAAACTGTGAGCTAATAAATTCCCATTGTTTAAGCTAACCCATTTTATTTGTTTCAGCAGCTGGGAAACTAAAACATTCAGTGATGCCATCAAGGGCCTGGTTTGTTTTCGTGTCTCCGACCTGCCATTTCCTGCTAGAGTTGTTTCAGGACTGACATCCAGATATGGCAATATTAGATACAGAAAGGAACTTTCAGTTCCTGTTTCTTTACTATGAACAAGGAAATATTTCCCAGCAATCCTCCAGAAGACACTCTCCTTTCTTGTTGGCCAGCACTGGGTCATATTCTCATTCCTCAACCACTCAGAAGCAAGTGGTAATCTTAGATTAAATAGTTTGGGAATTGAATGGCTGTTAGGAAGACATTTACCTCTTATTCAACTTTTGGGACTCAGCTTAGACATCACTTTCTCCAGGAAGTCTTCTCTGGCCTCTTCCTTAAGTCTTAGACAGGTAACTTACATCTGAGGCATCATGGTACCTTGTATTTCCCTATCACTGCCCAACCCCACTCTGCTGTCAACAGATGCTTATTTGTCTGTCTCACCAACTAGCCTCAGAGCTGATAGAGGCAAGGGACTCTGTCTTGTTCACCCAGAAGGTAGCCTTGACCCCAGTAGTCTGCCTGACTACTCCCAGGTCTGCCTGACTCCAGAGTTATGCATGCTTGGTATTGCCTCTTTGGATTCTAAGCCTCCCAGAAAGCCTAACTTGCAGAGTGATCATAAGGGAAAGAATTCAGACAGGGAAGTCCTGGGGGCTGACCCACGTGTCCACAGATGCTCAAGGGATCAGGTAACTCATGCAATAAATACTTATTATATAAATATTTGTTATGACTTAATTAGTGTCAGGCTCTGTTTCCAGTGCCAGGAATACTACACTGAATGAAACATGCAAACTCCTTGCTCTCATGAAGCTCACATTCTAGTATAGGGAAGGAGAACAACTAAACAAAGGAATACACACTATGTCAGAAGTGATAAGTGCTGGGAAGACAAGTGTGTTTATTTTGACAATTAAACCATTAATGTAGTATTTTGTTCAACTTTCGCTAATGATACCAGATATCCTTAAAATCTTAAAGCTAAATGACTGAGATCTGTCAAATGCTGCCCCAAGCCATGGGTGCTGAAAGCTCTGTTCCTTGCTTTATGCAATGCCAGGGAAAAAAGAGTCTGAGTTCTTGCCATGCCATAGCACACGGATTAATAAAAGTTTGTCTAGCACATGATACACAGATGTTTTATTTATATATATATATATATATATATTTTTATTTATTTATTCATTTATCCCCCCCTTGCTGCTTGTGCTCGCTGGGTCAGCTAACCACGCCGTGCGGGCGGGCTTGCCTTCACCAGGAGGCCCCGGGAACCGAACCCGGGGCCTCCCATATGGTAAACGGGAGCCCTACTGATTGAGCCACAGCCGCTTCCCAATGTTTTATATTTTTGATGCCTACACAGATATTCTATAGTACTGACTCTAGAATGGAGAGTCAGTCATTAGAAGTTCTAATGACTTCTTAGCAGTGTCATTAGAAAATAATGTTTAAATCAGAAAACACCCTGTGATGCCACCTTGTGAGTGTGAAAGAAGAAATGAAGAGACCAATGAAACATGGTTCTTGCCATAGGGAATAACTGGTCATAGACACTTCTAACAGAGTGGGGATAGAAGACACAATGCCCTCTCACTTCCTTGAACTAGTAGAAATTTGAGCAGAGAGATTTCCTATGTTCACTTATTTATAAAGTACTATTTCCAGTTGACAAATGGCTAGTATAATAATAGCTACACACTATGAAGGGGGAAAGGTGAATATTACACTGGTATGATAAGTTTCTGGACAAGGCATGGGGATAAAAGATGCAAACACCCTTTGAATTAACAGAAAATTGAGCAGAGGGATTACTTCTATACAATCATTTACAATATATTATTTCCAGTAAACAAATTCACAGTATAATAATAGTTCTATTGCATTGAGTATGAAGCACATGCCTTTATCACTCATACAATAAATCTGTTCTGAGCAACTGCTGCTATGCTCCAGGCTCCAGGCTCTGTGCTACGGTGGATTTTGTGCATATAGGAACATTTCACGCAGGATAACAAGCAATAAAGAGTTCATAGCCTGGTGAACAGTTTGCCATACAGAAGATAAACAATGAAACAAATGTGATGAAAGCCAGGGCAGGGATGAGCTGCAGGGGATGCTTGGAACACAGAAGAGGGCCCTGTAACCCAGATGTTTAGGAAAGATTTTTCACAGGGGGTAGGATAATATTATGTACAATTACTATCCCTCCTGCAGATGAGGTAACTAAGGATCAGAGAGGTCAAGCAACTCATTGAAGATGATGCAGGTAGGTAGTTGTGGTGACCATTTTCAATTTTGGTCTGTTATAATATAAAAGTCTCTGCACTATTTATTACACTAATCTCTCTCTCTTAATATTGCCCCTTGTTTTGATTCATATTCACGACCAGTATTTACCCTTGGCTCTCCAAGTCCCTTAAATTCTTATAATCTGCTAAATACCTTAGAGATTTTTGTTGACTCGCCATCAGGATCTTTTACTTTATAAAAGTCATTATTTTCCTTGCCATGCACCTTAGCTGAGCCCAGAACTTTATCTTGAGTTTGAATTTTTACATCCAAAATAATGAAAGTGGATCACTTTCCTATTTCACTCAATCGCAAATACAGTTTTAACCATAATCAATATGCAGCTAAAACAGTAAAACCAGTGTTTCCCTAAAAAAATATTCACAAATCATTGTATCAAATTCCAAGTTCCATGTCAGAGACACCATCCCTTTGATAGAGAGTTGATGAAACTCTCTTTACCTTTTAAAAATCTTTTATTTTTGTTCCTTTCTTTCTGTTGCTGGTACTCTGGAGAAACTCAGCCAAGCAAGGCCATTAGTGCTTCTTTTTCTGACAAAACAAACAAGCAAAAGAAGCCTAAGGAGCACACACACGCATGCACAAATCCTGTCCACCCAAAGGAGTCTGTATTTGTGTGTGTGTGTGTATGGAAATTGTATCAGAAATGCAAATGGAAATCTATGACTAATTATAAAACAAATTTCTGATCACTGTAGAGTTCTACTGTCCAGGATCTGCTGTATTCCAGCAGATGGGACAACCGAAGAGCCTCTCCTTCTCTAAATATTATATACTGTAGTTTGTACAGCCATTTGACATATCGTGTACAGAATTGCATACCAATGCATGAATCACAGAGCATATTAAAAGCATGCCTATTCATACATCACATCACAATCGAACTTACACACACACACTTTCTAGAAAGAGTTTCTCTGATGATTTCAAAACGGCATATGTAGTTTCCTTGGAAACACTTGAGTTATTTTGTATTGTTTTGTGTGTGGTGTGGGGAGGGGAAGCAACTCTGAACCTCTTGAACACTGATTCTAACGCAATTATATCCCGAGTGCTTAAACAATGCCGGGAGGAAGTTTAAATATCTTATTTCTCCACTTAAAAATGTCAATGCCCGAATGGCAAAAAAGAACTATTCCATACACACATTTTCAAATCGTAATTCTGACACTGAAGAGATAGGACGCCTGAGAAATACCAAATGCTTTCTTAGAAAGCACCATGCACAGTTCCCAAAGTAGGACACTGTTTCCACAACTCAAACTCGCACCAGTCCCGTTCTTAAGGAGATCTCTCTCTCGGGCTCACGCGGGCGCCTCCTTTGCTGGGATCAGGATCACGCCGTGCATCCGCTAGCGCACTGCCGCTTCTCCCCTGCCCACAAAGCGAAGCAAGGCCGGTAGGAAGCGAAAGCTTAAGACCATTGAGAAGAGGAGTCCTCCACACTTCCTAGAGAAGCTACACCGAGGAAGGAGTCTGCGGGTGCTGGCCTTGACGTCACTGGGACAAGGCTTGTTAGAGAAACTGAGCCGAAAGTTCCCTCCTTCGAAGCTAAGCGAGGCGGGGGTTCAAGGAGAGGAGGCGTTTTCTGCGTTGAGGGACTGGTTGGGTTGTGCTAACAGAAGTAATAAAGTTCTGCTCGGTGGAGAGAAGGGGCTGAGATCGGTTCTCCCGGCAGAGTACCTTGGCGCCACCAGGGCGGTCGTCTCCAGGAGCGTGGTGAGTGTTTCCACAGAACATGGGAAGAATTTCCTGCTCAGTGGGGGTGACTTCATAGAGAAGGCTTCTGGGTCCGGGGCTGAAAACATTGAAATGATCATGTCATTTCTGTTAAGGAGTGCACAGATGAGGAGAAATACCTGCTATTTGATTTTATTTTCTCGTTTTTTCCCCATTGGTGACACATGGCACATCTTCAAAGACAAAAGTATAAGAAGTAAGGAAATTGATTTTTAAACAAATTTTATTGCGATATATTCACATACCATACAATCCATCTAAAATGTGCATTTTATGTATAATCACAGAGTTGTGCGTTCATCACTGCAATCAATATTAGAGCACTTAAGGAAATTGATTTTATTCACGCTGTTGCAATAGGAGTACCCCAGATCCAAAGATCAGCGTGTCTTAGTGCGTGTTTCTTTTTCTGATTTATTTATTTTTTGTTGTGGTAACATATATATAACATAAAATTTGTCATTTTTAAGTGTACAATTTAGTGGCATTAATTACATTTACAATGTTGTGCTGCCATCAACACTATCTATTATACAATAGAAACTCTACCCATTAAGCAGTAACTCTAAATTCCCCCTCCTTTCAGCCCCTGGTAACTCCTAATCTACTTTCTGTCCGTATGAATTTGCTTATTCTAGACATTTCATATAAGTGGAATCATAAAATATTTGTCCTTTTTGTCTGCCTTATTTCACTTAGCGTAATGTTTTCAGGGTTCATCCATGTCATAGCATGTATCAGAACTTCATTCCTTTTTAGACCTATTCCATTTTATGTATACCACATTTTGTTTATCCATTCATCTGCTGATGGACGTTTGGTTTGCTCTCACCTTTTGGCTATTGTGAGTAATGCTGCTATGAACATTGATGTACAAGATTCTGTTTCAGTCCCTGTTTTCAGTTCTTTTGAAATTGAAAAGAATTTCAATTTGAAGTGGAATTGCTGGGTCTAATTCTATATTTAACTTTCTGAGGAACTGCCCAGATGGTTTCCACAGCAGCTTCACTGTTTTATATTGCACACACAAGAGTTCCAATAACACTTATTTTCTGTTTTTAAAAAAATAAATAATAGCCATCCTATTCGGTGTGAAATGGTGTCTCCTGATTTTGATTTACATTCCTTTGATGATTAATAATGTTGAGCATCTTTTTTGGCCATTTTTGCATCTTCTCTGGAGAAATGTCTATTCAAGTACTTTGCCCACTTTTAAATTGCATTTTGTTGTTGTTGAGTCGTAGGAATGCTTTTATATATTTTGGATTTAATCTCTTATCAGGTACATGATTTGCTACTATTTCTTCCATTCTGTAGGTTATCTTTTTACTTTCTTGATAATATGCTATATGCAAAAGTTTTAAACTTTGAATAAGTTCAATTTATCTTTTGTTGCTCGTTCTTTTGGCATCATATCTAAGAATCCATTGTCAAATACAAGGTCCTGAAGATTTTCCCCTGTTATCTTCTAAGAGTTTTTTGGTTTTAGCGCTTATATTTAGTTTGGTGATCCATTTTGAATTATTTTTTTTTAATACCATGTGGAGTAGGGGTCCAATTTACAGCAGGGTGGTTTTACCTTATGCTGTCATAAGAAGTAGACAAGTTATAGATGGGGTGATTTACAGTTGGGATTGCCTTTGCAATTGCGAAGTCTTAGTTTGCTGAACAGGAAAAGTTTATCTCTGTGTTTAGGGGGACAGACTTCTGTTCTCAGTTAATCATTCATGAGACAAATAATATGAAGTTGGAAGGTCTGTGTCTGGCTTTTCAGGCTAAGGGGGCAAAAGTATGCATTTGACCTTTTCAAAATTATCCATGAGTCTTATGGGAGTAATGAGAAAGAGTGGACAGCAAGTCTTTTCTGAGTCATATGGGAAATTGTGGTTCTTTGCATTAAGCCATTTTCTGGAACACAAAAATGGGGGATTCATACCTGTTGCTGTTTTCAGAGCTCAACATTGATAATCCCTCTTCTTGTTCAAGACATTCATAAGATTACCCCAAAACAGCTATGTCTGGAAACAAAGCAATAGGCGTTTCCTAGATGTACACCACTATCAGTCTAGATTGGTCATTGTGTGAGAAGTTGTCACCTCAGATTTGGCCTCTGCTCACAAAGTCATTCGGAAGAGGAGTTGTTCTCCAGCCTATTGGAGCATGATACATTGTTGAATCGTTTGTCAAGACAATGGCTGCATAGTAGCATGTAAGAATCTGGACAGTATGTATTGCCCAAATGCAAAGCATAAGGTTACAAACAGAAGGATTAGTAATCCTTGGAATATACCTCAAAATCAGGATCCTATATTTCCTAATTTTGGCCAGAAGAACATTTCCCCTAGGCCATTTGTATCAACCTTAGAGAGCCAACTAGGCTTTGCGTTGAGTTTAGTGATTGACTGTTCTATTTGGCCTGTGGTGTTTATCCAAGTGCAATGAGAGGTGTTGGGGACGAATGACTAGCTAGGAAGAAATCAAGAGCTATGTAAAAACTTGGGCCAGTGAGTTTAAGCTTATTTGCTGTACTTCTAGGGCAGAAGTGGTATCACTTACTATTTCTGCAAGAGTTAGAGATTTTGAACTACCTTTACTAATTGTATAATTCCCATGGTGGATGTAATTGCTCTCAAAGTGTGCATAAAGAGAGAATCCGGAAATTCTCCCAAATACTTTGCAGTTGCCTAATTTTGGAGTGATTGTTTAAATCTCTAGTGAGTCATGTGGTTAACAGGTAGGAGGTAGTTTCCAATATTTGGAAGTTTCATATAAGGGTTCTAAAAATCACAGGGAAGATTGGTGAGCAGAAGGCAGGTATAGGCTGCCTGGCCACTAAAATATAGTATCATAAGGGTCCCAGGCAGTGTTTGTGGTGTAGGAATTTTAAATAATTGTTGCAGTTAGCCTGGGGTAGACCCCTCAGGAGGCAAGAATCTTTGTGTAAAATTGAATGACCATTTGAAAATGGTGGAAGAGGAAATGGGGGTTATCAGGGATAAAGGTCCATCTATATTGTTTCCTATACCTGCTCTTGGGGAAATGGAGTTATAGAGTTTGGAGATTTCAAGAGAAGCATTAGTTATATTGAGAGTTAAGGTCCAGTTAGTACAAGCCCAGTGGTTGGGGTTGATAATGTGGGGCTAGTTTAAATACCAATATGGACCATTAAGGGGAAAGTCTCCCTGGGATGTGTTGAGAGGAATGGCGATTAAATTTTAGGTGTGGGGGATGACATATATAACAGTGAGATTGAGAATGATAGCAATGGTTTGAGAAAAATGAAAGAGGGAGTTTTGTCCTCCCTTTGTTTATATGGTGTTCTGCTAGATAAAATGTTTTGCTAATGCTTTGCTGTATATATATATATATATATATAGATAGATAGATAGATAGATAGATAGATAGATAGATAGATATGATGACTTAATTAACTAAAGCATAAGAAAGTAATACACAGACATATTTATTTATTTTATTAAACTTCTATTAATAATTGGGAGAATATAAAATAGGCAAAGGATTGTCTATAAACAGGGGTCCAACTGCTGCATTATAATCCTCCATGATATACATACATAGGCTCACCAAACCGGGGGACACACCAACATACCTGGCCCACCTCTGGCCAGAGTCCCAATTGGATGCAATATATATATCTATATGCATATCTAGTTTAATAAGTCTATACTGACAGAGTGAGAAACAAGAATAACATAATCAATGAAAAGATATTGAACAGAATCACAAAATAATAGAGCAGTCTTACATACAAACTCATCAACATCTAGCTCTCGGCTGGGAAATCCCGAATCAGCCCCCAATACCAGAGTCTTGATTGAAAGCAACACCTGTTCAGAGCATCCTCTCCCAGGATGGGACTTCAACTGACCTGACCAGGGACTGTCCCTTTTTTTGCACTCATAATCAATGAACTCGATACTATAGATGCCAACTTGCGAGTACTGCATCAATTCCTGTGGAAGTGGCTAGCCTCCTCAGGAAGGAACACAACACTCCCTGGGCGGTACATTCCAAGGTTTATGCATCAGTCCCTGGGAAAGTGGCTAGCATTCCCAGGGAAGAACACAACACTCCCCAGAATGCACCCTATCTGTTCTTATTTGTTACAAAACATCTCCCAATGTGCCCACTGTTCTAGTTCTCATCATTCCTCCTGAAATAAGAAAAGTGCTGACTAGCAAGGCATTGATTTGCTGATTAACAAAGTTTCCTGCATGATGTTTCACTTGTAGGTTTGAACAATACTCACTAAATGTTTTCCCAATACATATGGTGTGGCTGTAAATGAGGGAGAAGACAGAGAAGACAGTGATACCCTGGAGGAATAAGGGAGCCTCACTGGCCAGGCAGTAATTATTTCATAAGAGGATAATCAATGTTGACAGGAGAGAGGAGGATTGTAGGATCATAAGGGTAAAGGCAAGACTTCAGGCCAACGCAGACTGAGTTCCTCAGAGATTTTGGCTAGTTTGAGTTTAAGAGTGCCACTGACCCACTCTATTTTTCCAGAGGATTGGGACATCGATTTTGGGGACTTGATTTCTTTTTAATATTCAAAGAGTTACATTCCAATCCCCCAACAATGGCAAAAGTAAGAAAGTTGCGTCCCATTAACATCTACTGTTTTTTACAGCTTTCTCTAATGGAGACGAGCCCTCTAGCATTTATGAAATTATAGCCATATATAATTTTACATAAATTTTATGATACATCCAGATACAGCAGCCACAAAACACAAAGCTATTTAAAAACCTCCCCTTAAAAAGGCGAGTTTCTCATTGCAAGTTTCTTCAAACTCCTGGTGGTAAATGTAGTATTTACAAGGTTAATATTACAGCTGCCAGGGGAGATGCTGGCTAGAATGCAAGAGAGGAGGGGGTTTACAGCACCAGCAGCCAAGCTAAAAAAGGGTAGGGTGATTTTGCCCCCCTTTTTCCTCTGTTTTACCTAAAGCTATGCTCCAGTCCAGGGAACTCATTTAATTTATTTTACCTTTCACTTGAAAAGAGAAATGCAAACTTTTAAAAAAAATTTTAAAGTGTTTTATTTGGAAATCTTATACAAATTCAATAGTAACTATTTCCCCCAATACTTTGTATTTTTATCACAGTCATATTGTACAATTAATGATTTTTTAAAACCAAACTCCATTGACCCCTCCCAAGTCCACTTCATTTTATCCTCTGTATCAGGGGTTCCTATTGTTCCATGGACTCCTTTGCCAGTCAGGTGAAAATCATGGACCCCTTCTCAGAATATAGTGTCAGGGAGTTTTATGACACTCAACTAGCATTGGGTCTAACATCTACTGTAATTTCAAAGTATGAATGAGCATAAGTGATTTTTCGAGATAGGCAATTTTGGGAAAATTGGCACTCACTTGGACACGGAGACTGATAATTGCAGGCAGGAAGTTTATTGAGAAGCTCTCCCAGCAGAGGGGGTCTGAAGAATAGACTTCAGCTTGCCCCCAGAAGGGGGAATATGAATTTATACAGTACCTTCCTAGGTGGGGAAATGATCGTCGTTGGGAGGGGGTTGGGGTTCGAGTGAGGTGCAGGGGCCAATAGGAAGCCCTAGAGTCGAAAATTTTCCCTTGTATGGCTAGAGGATAGTGAGCTAGGGAGTTATGTGTCCTTCAAATGCTGGAGGGGCTGGTAGTGCCTTGGTCTGGAAGAGGGGTAAGGTCTCTATCTCACTTTACTCCCGTCTCCAGTGGTTTCTTTCTTCAACCTTTGGGGAAGTACCGTGTTTTTAGGCATGTAGGCTGTGGGCTGGGGGTGGGGGGCATGTCTTGTCTTTCCTCAGTGTATATCAGGGGGAACTGAATTACAGCTTGTTAATTATTTCAAACCTAGTGAGGGGGAACCTCTAACATTCCTAACTCTTTATTTACACACACATATATGTTTTTATATGCTGGGGGACCTGGATATTGGGGTATACGGTACTGGGCAGGATGGAAGTGTGAGGGGATTGGGGGCATCGGCTCGATCTGGCTACTTCCTGCTGTCAAGGGGCGGAGAAAAGTTCCCTTCCATCCTGTCCAGTGGGCTGTGGTTTCAGGTCCTGCAGGGGTTGATATTATCGCTCATGCAGCAGAAAGACACCGTTTATGTATTCCTGAGTTGTTGACTGTATGATTCAGTGTATGAATCGGATAAGAAGCTGTAAGAGACAAGGACCAAAATGAAGAAGCAGCAATACTATCAGTAATGGTATTATAATGGGTAAAAAGATTGATTTTAAGGGTGAAGAAAAATAAGAGAGGAATGAGGATAGCCATGATTGATTCCCATAGTTATTCTCTTGGGCTCTTTGAACAATTTCTATGTTTTCTTTCAAGACTTTAAGATTTTCTTCTACCTGTCCAGTTCTGTTAATATAAAAACAAGTCTCATTTATGATTGCACAGGTGCCTCCTGCAACTGCTGTGAGAACATCCAGTCCTCTTCTATTTTGTATGACAAGTGATGCTAGACTATTTATTTCTACCTGTTGATTGTCTATGGCCTGCATGGTTGCATTCCATGATAGTTGTAGTTGTAGTGAAATGTTTAAAATTGATCATTCTAATAGTGGGATTCCTGCAAACCAAAACAGGCTGCCGAAGATGTTGTGTCCTATACCAGGTTTTTCTAAGATTGGATTGTCATGGGCATGATATCCAAATTCTGAGTCTTCTAAGAAATGTCTTTTCTTTCGTTCATTTCGTTTTAGAGGTTGGAGTGAGGTTTCAAGGAAGGAACCAAGATTAGGTAACTGTCTAGAAGAGGCCATTTCTTGGGGTTTTAGAATGGTGGCGTTTGGGATGATAAATACTATAGTACAAGTTCCTGTCCCCATGCGGGGAAGTACTAGGTGTGCAGTGTTACCGCATAGAAAATAAAAACCAGTGACTGCAAGTGTTAGTGCTTTTGAGGGCCCAGAGGGGATAAAATATGAATGTGGATGGCTAGAAAGATTAAATATCTGGGTTCCGCCATACACCACATTTACGCAAAGGGGGCAGTAATAAGGGTCAGAGGGGTCATAGATTAAATGACTCTGGCAAAGAAGATTTCAAAAAAGAGAAGTAAAGAGATTCTTTGTTTTTTTTCTAGGTTTTAGTTTGGTTAAGTTGTATACTTGTTCTGATTGAGTTCCTATACCAAATAATTCAGTTCGTCTATAAGCGCTGTTAAAACACAGAATATTTTCACTATAATTCTTGCTACTTATGTGTGTAGGAAGTGTTTGGTTAATGCCTGAATTGTTCCAAATGAGGGTTGAATTGATATGTTTATTTGGTACTTCTAAGTTTATGTGCCATCGCAGTATAGTTGTGTCAAAGAGCAAAGTACGGTTCAGGATGTAGTGGGTATATGCCCTAAAATGGCTGCATTATTTGTGAGGACAGGTATTTAAAACATAGAAAGGGTTTGTCCATTAAGACTGTGACTATGCCAATGGAGTTTGAATTGTCTACTGGCTGAATGTCCTCTAATTTGTTTAAGGCTTGATGAAGAATAAGTATATCTTCGTACTTGGGCAAGCTTGGGGGGGCTCTGTAACCCACCAACCACCGAAATCAGTGTATTGTGGATGGACATGCAGGAGAGTTTCTGGACTTAAAGGTGAGTAGGGTTAGAGTTTCAGAGTGGGTAGATCCGGGCATATTCAGTCAACTTTGATTGACTGAAGTTGCTATGGTCTGGACGGTCTCAGTGAGAGGATGGTAGGGAGTACTTGGGAAATGTGGTTTTCGAGGAAGTGTTCTCATGAGAGCTAAGGGTAGGAGTTCAGTCCAAGGTGTTTGTAGCTGCATTGCTAATTTGGTTAAGTGTTGTTTTTTTTTTTTTTTTAAAATGATATATAAATATATATGCATATATGTGTATTTGCTTACAAAAATGTTATTTTTTATATATATATATACATATATTTTAAGAGGTGCTTAGATTACCTAAAATATTATACGGAACCCACTCGGATTCCCATGTTGCCCACCTCCCACACCTCCCACCACATCCAACACAAACATCTCCCATAGTGTGGCCCACCAACCTCAATGAACTTACACCTCCTGGAGCCTTGCCACCAACCATAGACCACAGTTCACACTGTAGACCACACTCTCTCCCACTCAGTTCTGAGTGGTGTGTGCTGATTTAAAATGGCCTACATCCATTGCCACAACAGTACTCAGGACAACCTCCAACTCCCAAAGAAACCCCTGTATTTCAACTGCTCATCCCCTCCCTACCCAAAAAACTGTCAAGTGGCCACTGGCTCCACCTCATTGTTATAATTTCTTGCATTGCAAGAATCACCATATGTGAGCAAGAGAATACCATCAAGTCCACTCTAGTCCATAGTTCTTCCCCCAATCCAGAGGCGACTGGGATGGTGATGTCCACTCCAACTCCAAGTGAGAGAGGGCTTATATCCCATGGATATGGTGGGTGGGATGATCCTGCCTGCAGATGCAGGCCCTCTCCATTCCCTGGGATGGCCATTTCCCATCGTTGTCTCCTCACCAGGTGACTTGGATGAGTCCATTGAGCTGTAGGGTAGGAGTTGCAGCTCCACCTAGATTTCATGCACACCTGGCACATAGGTAGGTGGGAGGCTCCAGTCTCTGGAAGTATACCTAAAAACTCCAGCATCACATATAGGTTTGAATAGAAGGGACTGGTGAACCATGTGCAGGGAGGACTTATTTGAGTCTAATTCTGTCACTCTCAGGAGCACAGATTCCAAAATAGAACCCACTGATAAGGCATCAGTCTCTGGGGCTATCCCCCCTTATATAGGACCTGGGTGTCTCCGGAGCTCTCAGGAACCC
>JAKSZT010054170.1:2586037-2677742 GCA_026826555.1 Tolypeutes matacus | reverse complement strand
GGCAGTGTAGAGTACTAGGAAAAAATATGGAGTTCCTATAATGGACTGGGAAAACAAATGGAGGAATATATATATATAATGATTTAGAAGGCTAGAATTATGAGGAGGTAGAGAAATAGTAGAGAAAGGTCTGAAAGGAAAAAGTTAATACTAATAAAAAATAAAAAAAAAATAAAAAAAATAAAAAAAAAAAAAAGAAGAAGAAGGAAACAAGGGGGGTCAATGATACCCCTAGGGTCCAAGTGGATCCTTCCTGCCTACTTGTGTTTATCAATGAATTTCCCCACAGGGTTCTATATGCAGGTCCTGAAGCAGCTTTTAGCTATTAAACTTAATTAAAAAGAATTTATTTTTCAATTGTTGAGGTGACCTTACTTTTTTTTTTTTTTTTTAGCCAAATGCAGGACCCAAAATAATTCCTCCTCTAGACCAACCCCCTTACGGAAGGGACCCTAGCTGGGCCCGTAGAAATTAATCAAGCACGTCCCACATTCCGGACTGCCCAGGTTAGCTGAAACTCTGATGTTAGTCAGTGAGGATGCTAAAGAGGGCGGATTCCGCCCCTTCTGGCGCCGAGCTCCAGCGTCACCGGGCTGCTAGTAAATCAGTTTGAGTGCAGATTCGCGTCTGCTCTCTGCCTGGTGCTGCTTCAGGTCGGCTTATCTGCTCCCCAAAGCTATGGGGCGGTGCAGGCAGCCAGATCGATGTCTAAAAATATAAAATACCCTTCCCTGTCTTCAACTGAGCCCTCCCTTCTTTGGGAAGTGTCCCTTCCTCCTGGCTCCGCAGCGGCCCGGGTCTTATCCCTGGGTGGCTAGGGAGATCAGCTCCGTTCCCCGACCAAAATCCCCTCTCCGGTTCACCGGGTGCTGACTAGCTTTTTGCTCTGCTCACACAAGGTCCAAGGGGCGCCAGGCAGCCAGCTCCCCAGAAAATACAACTTTTTCGCCCCGCCCGCGGCTCCAAATGGCCCTTTTATTATTAATTTCCGTAACCGCGGGGCTCAGCCGCCTGTGCCAACCCCCACCGGCAGCCTCAAAACTCACGAATCTCCACCGTTCGGTCCACGCCGCCGATCTGCGCAGATAGATGTCCCAAGCCTCTCACTCCACGCGTGCACAGCACAGACCCCCGGGCAGGACCCCGTCCACAATCCGCCTTGCTCTGGGAGCTTGCAGTGTGCGCCCTCCTACACCAACGCCATCTTCTATCCTGCAATGGTTAAGTGTTGTTTTAAGATTCCATTCATATGTTCCACCTTTGTGGACGATTGGGGCCTCTAGGGGATATGTAACTTCCAAGTTATTCCTAGAGCACTAGATATACCTTGTGTGATTTGTGAAATAAAAATCATTCTGTTGTCTGACTGCAGGGAAGAGGGAAGTCCAAATCTGGGAATTATTTCTGTTAACAGGATTTTAACAGCAACCTCTGCCTGTTCTGAGGTTGTTGGTAATGCTTCGACCCACCCAGAGAAGGTATCTATGAGGACTAGGAGATACTTAACCCCCTTTTTTTTTTTTTGCATTTGCTTACAAAAATGTTATTTATATATATATATATAAATATATTTTAAGAGGTGCTTAGATTACCGAAAATATTACATGGAACCCCCTGGGATTCCCATGTTGCCCACCTCCCACACCTCCCACCACATCCCACAAGTGTGGCCCACCACCCTCAATGGACTTACACATCCTGGGGCCTTGCCACCAACCATAGACCACAGTTCACATCGTAGACCACACTCTCTCCCACACAGTTCTGAGTGGTGTCAGCATACTTAATCCTTTTTGCCGGTGGCATGTGGGTGAAGTCTAATTGCCAATCTTGTCCTGGTTTGGGGCCTCCATGCTGGTGTGTTTTAAAAGAAAGAGGAGTAGGATTCCCATGGATATTAGTTTGTTGGCAAATAGAACAGTTTCTCGTGATTGTCTTTAAGTGTTTTGACAGATTGTAGGAAATTAGATAGGAGTAGTGAGAGTGGTTTGTGCCCTGAGTGGTATTGATTGTGTAACGAAGTGAGAATGTTACGTTTTTACAATTCAGGTAAAAGGATTTTTCTGTCTTTCACGAACCATCCTTCAACTTGCTTTGCTCCCACAAGGGGAAATTTTAGTTTCTTCAGGTGTATGTGGGGTGGGGCAGGGTATGAAAGTGCTAGGAGAATGGGTGTGACAGTGGAGTGTGAACCTGGGTAGAGTCGGCTAGCCTGTGCTTTGGCTTCAGGGTCGGCTCAGTTATTGCCAACAGATAGAGGGGAATTCGATTTCTGGTGCCCTTTGCAGTGAATTATAGCAGCTTGGGTTGGAAGTGATGCTGCTTTGAGTAATTGTAGGATGAGATCTTTGTTAACAATGGAGGATCCACTAGAAGTTAGGAACCCTCTCTCCCGCCAGATGGGGGCCTTTGAGTGTAGGATGTGATATGCGTATTTGGAGTCAGTGTAGATGTTTAGGGCTTGCCCCTTGCCTCTGACTAGTTCTCTGATGAGGGTTATGAGCTCAGCTTGTTGTGAGGTTGTGCCAGGTGGGAGGGAGCCTGATTCAGTGGTGTCAGTTACAGTAACAATAGTGTATCCGGCCTGGGTGGAATTGTTAAGTTTAGTGGAGCTTCTGTCAATAAACCATGTGTGAGTAGGATTAGGAAAAGGAGTATCTGAAATATCGGGAAGAGGTTTAGCAAGGAGATCAAGTATATCACCACAATCACAAGTGTAGTCTATGTCAGGTGCTTCTGGGGATGGGTAGGGATCAATGGGGAGGAGGGTGACAGGATTGAGAGGAGGACAGCAGTATAAGAAGACACCGGGATTTTGTAGAAGAGTTGCATGAAGGGTTTGAAGATGGGTAGAGGAGATAGATGCAGTAGCTTTGTAAGTTAAACGGGGAGATAGGGAATGTGAGGAAAAAAACATCGAGATGATTTATTGGAGACAGTTTAAAATTTTCTTGGACTAGGAGGGAAGCAGCAGTGAGGACTCTGAGGCAAGTAGGCCAGCTGAGAGTCACAGGATCTAACTGTTTGGAGAAGTAAGCAATGATTTGGTTATCAGGGCCATATGGCTGTGTTAAGATTCCTAGAGCATACCCATGTTGGGTGTCTTCATAGAGAGAGAAAGGTTTAGAGGGGTTGGGGAGAGCTAGAGCAGGTGCAGTTAATAGGGCTTCTTTAAGCTGACTGAAGGGAAGCTTGAGCAATAGGGGGCAATCGAGCGGCTCGTGTAAGTTGCCAGAAGCAGCTTGGTAGAGAGGTTTAGGTATAGGTCCGAAGTTAGGAATCCAGAGATGGAAAAAGTTGACAAACCCTAGGAAAGAAGGGGGATCTGTTTTGGTCTGTGGTAGGGGATAGCTTTTGATGAGTTGGATTCGGTCTGCAGTTAGATGCTTATGTGAGGGAGAAAGATGGAACCCCAGATAGGTTACTTCAGATTTGAAAATTTGTCCTTTGCTGGGGGAAACACGATACCCCTTATCACCGAGAAAGTTAAGCAGGGTGATTGTGTGGGTTATGGAGGTTTGTAAGGAGGGGCTACAAAGGAGGAGGTCATCGATATATTGGAAAAGAGTACTGGAAGGGAGTTGAAGGTCAGAGAGGTCTCGGTGTAGGGCTTGTCCAAAAATGTGGGGACTATCTCTAAAGCCCTAGGGAAGAACTGTCCATGTTAGTTGTTGGGGATTTAGGGGTTCTTCAGAGTCTGTCCGTGTAAAGGCAAAAATGTCATGGGAAGTCTTTTCTAGGGGAATAGTGAAAAAGGTGTCCTTGAGGTCAATTATGGTATAATGTGTGGTTTGAGGGGGTATGTAGGACAGAAGACTGTATGGATTAGGAACTAGGGGAATGATAGGCTGTGTGGCTTCATTAGTAGTTCTAAGGTACTGCACAAGGCGATAGCTTCTGTTTGGTTTCTTTACTGCTAGGATCGGAGTATTAAAGGGTGAGTTAGTTGGACGCAGAAGGCCAGTGGCACAGAGTTTGTCAATAGTGGGTTTCAAGCCTTGTTGGACAGAGATGGATAGGGGATACTGAGGAATATTTGTGAAAGAGGAGGGTTTCCTTAAGACTATTCTGACAGGGGAATGGTGTGAAGTGACTGAAGGAGAACTTCCCAGAAGTTCTGTCTGCATCCCAGACCTGGGGACGAACTTCTGTCTGCAATACGGGAGGAATGTCAGTAGGGATTGGGGGTGGGTGGGTGTGGTAGACAGGAGTAGAAGGAAGTTGGTTGGGGAGGATGGGAGTGTAAAGGAAATGGGAAAAAGGAATTTAGACCTAAGAGTGGGGAGGGACAGGTAGGGATAATGAGGAATTGGTGGGAGAACAAGTGATTTTCTATTGAGCATATGAGTGGCTTGGTAATTAAAGAAGGGATGCGGTCAACTCTCACAATAGAGATCAAGGAAGTAGATAAAGGTCCTGAATGTCCTAGGAGGACTGAATATGTAGCCCCCTTGTCAATTAAGGAGATTGGCTTACCTCCAACCTTGATGATAACCCTTCATTCGGACTTACTGACGGAGATGCGGGGCCTTTCTGAACCCGGGACCCATCAGCAGTCTTTCATCAGTCCAAGAAGGTCTGGAAAGGAAGATTTTGTCTCTGGATCTGTAAGGTGCGCTGGAGGAACTTTACTGGAAACAGCATTTTCAGTACAGTCCGACTTCCAGTGACCTTTGTGCCGATACACTGGGCAAGGTCCTGGTGGGGACCTTGGATCAGGGCAGGATCATGCCCAATGCCCTTCCTTTCCGCATTTGAAACAGGGTCTGGGTGGTGGCCGAAGGGAAAAAGAGGGTTTGGGTTTTCAAGAATCGACCCTGAGGGCAGCAGCAAGGAGGGAGGCTTTTACCTGATCTCGCTTATGCTTTTCCAATTTGGCTTCCTGTTCTCCATTGTTAAAGACCTTGAAAGCCACTTTAATCAGGTCTTTCTGAGGGGTTTGAGGACTGTCCTCTAACTTCTGCAGTTTCTTTCTAATATTGGGATAAGATTGAGTGATGAAGTGAGTGCGTAAGTACAGTTGACCAGAATCCGAGTCAGGATCTAATTAGTATATTTAAGGAGAGACTCGGTTAATCTATTCATGAAGGCAGCTGGATTTTCATCAGGTTTCTGTGAGATCTCTTTAATTTTATCATAATTAACTGCCTTAAGGGCAGCCTTTTTCATGCTTTCTATTATGCAGGTTAAGAAATGTGCCATACAAGCAAGGTCAGTGGAGCCTGGTTAGTAATCCTGGGGGCGGGGGGGGTGGTTAGTGGTTGGAACTGCTGTGGCGCCTGCTGGGTGCATATTGGGATCTTGGGTATGCATGGAATCTGTGAAAGTGGTAGCTGCAGCCCAAATGTGTTTTTTTTTTTTCATCTGGAGTTGTAGAGGAGGTAATGATAACATAAGTGTCCTGTAGGGTAAGGTCATATGAGTGAGTGAGGTATTGAAATTCTTTAATGTATGTAGCAGGGTTTTCAGAGAAAGATCCTAACCAGTCCTCTGTCTGGCTTAAATCTGACAGTGAGAAAGGAATGTGTACTCTGACTTCAGCTCCTGCTACTTCCTAGAGGGATAAAAGAAGAACTGGCATCTGTGTGGAGTTAGGAGCCTGGGTGCTGGTGGAGGTGGAGGGCTGCAGCATGGAAGGAGGGGGAGGTAGTCCCCATAAGCAAGTAGGAGGAGGGGAGAAGGGAGGGGTAGAAGGCAACGGTGTTGAAGGAGAGGAGAAAGAAGGGGTGAAGGGTGAGTTCGGAGATAAAAATCATAGGATTATATGGAGGAGGTACAAGGGGGCATGATCTGAGGGATCAAAGTTAGATTGTTCAGAAGTTTTAGGTTTAGGGGGTGGGGGTGATAAGGAGGGAGGTTTCTGAGGAGGTTTCTGGTGTAAAAAGAATTTGGTAGGAAGAGCAGGATTGGCAGAGGGAGGGGCGATTGCGAAGGTAAAAGAAAGCCTGAATGTAAGGGATCTCTAACCATCTGCCGTTGCACTGGATAAAAGTTCTCTAAATCTCGGAGAACTTGGAAATTGAAAGTGCCATTCTCTGGCCATTGACTTTTATTGTCCAGTTTGTATTGTGGCCACATAGAGGTCGAACAGAAAATGAGCTTTTTAGGTCTGATGCCTCCTTCCGGGTACAGAGTTTTAAAGTTATGAAGGAGACAGCCCAGAGGCATGGTTTTGTGGGGGGGTGGGGGGCGAAATTGAATTCCCCATTTTAGGTGGCTTGGGTGTGACTAAGGATCTCTAGGACAGGAGAGATTCTGAGTGAGCCAGGCGTCCCTGAATCAGTCAGAAATTTCCAAGGAAACAGGAAACCGTGCTTGGAGCCAGACGTCTTCAGAGCCAAGGGCTTTCTTCCCACGAGGATGCAGGCCTTCCGCCTGCCGTGGCTCTCGGGGATTGTGAGGATCACTAACCTAGCACTAAGATTTTTGGCAGGTTGTCCTGGACAATGGAAAAAGGAGAGAGAGAGAGAGAGAGTAGGATCCTCTGGCAGAGGAACCCTTAACTCACCCAGCCGAGATTTGATGTCTGGTGTTAGATGGGCATTCAGCTGTGGCAGAGGGGAGAGTCCTCACCAATCAGTAAGTCTCAACATGACCCCAGTCCCAGGTTTCGGAACCAAATGTTGGGAAAAACAGTGCTCACTGGGACACAGAGACTGATAATTGCAGGCAGGAAGTTTATTGAGAAGCTCTCCCAGCAGAGGGGGTCTGAAGAATAGACTTCAGCCCACCCCCGGAAGGGAGAATATGAATTTATACAGTACCTTCCTAGGCGGGGAAATGATGGTCGGTGGGAGGGCGTCGGGGGTTTGAGTGAGGTGCAGGGGCCAATAGGAAGCCCTAGAGTCAAAAATTTTCCCTTGTTTGGCTAGAGGATAGTGAGCTAGGGAGTTATGTGTCCTTGGAATGCTGGAGGGGCTGGTAGTGCCTTGTTCTGGAGGAGGGGTAAGGTCTCTATCTTACTTTACTCCTGTCTCCATGTGGTTTCTTTCTTCAACCTTTGGGGGAAGTGCCACGTTTTTAGGCACATAGGCTATGGGTGGGTGGGTGGGGAGATTGTCTTTCCTCAGTGTGTATCAGGGGGAACTGAGTTACAGCTTGTTAATTATTGCAAACCTAATGAGGGGAAATCTCTAACATGCAACAACTGTAATGTGATATGAAATGAATACTACTGTAATTTAACGCATACATTCATAAGTGAAGGAAATGCTCGATTTCAGTTAGAGGTCAGAGAAAATAAAGAGAATAAGTTGATTCTTTTCAATTCAAGCTCATGGACCACCTGAAATCTTTCCACGGACCCCTTGGGGATCCATGGACCCCTGGTTAAGAACTCCTGCTTTGTATCATACAAATACTTTCATCTTCTATGTGTGCCATGATATGAAACATTGGACAACACTGATTGAAATTATATCACAATTTAGTTATAAGTGAAGTTTACATTACATATTTTTCAAAACTGTTCATATAAAAGTAACTTATCTGAATTAGAAAAACAAATATTTAAAAATTTAAAAGCCTCATCCATTTTAATTTTCAAATATTGGCTCTTTGCAAGGATTAACACATGCTTGTATTCCAATAAATCTTTCTGCGGCAGTGTTACCAAAGTGATAATCCTTTTATTTTATTTTATTTTTAAAGAAGCTTTAGATTACATAAATGATACATAGAAAATATAGGGGATTGAATAGAAGGGACTGGTGAACCATGTGCAGGGAGGACTTATTTGAGTCTAATTCTGTCACTCTCAGGAGCACAGATTCCAAAATAGAACCCACTGATAAGGCATCAGTCTCTGGGGCTTTCCCCCCTTATATAGGACCAGGGTGTCTCCAGAGCTCTCAGGAACCCCTCTGAGTGGGGTGATAGGCACTTAGATGTTCTATGAGCTCCTACTGAGGTGTGCGTAAGAGTTACCTCTGGGATGACCTCCCGACTCTCTTTGAAGTCTCTTAGCCACTTGAACTCATTTGTCTTTACCATTTCCCCCTTTTATTCAAGGTCTTTTTCCAGTTGTGTTGCCAGTTGGCACTTGGTATTAATCCCTTAGTTGCCAGGGAGCTCATCTCTGGGAGTCATGTCCCACGTTGGGGGGAAGGTAATGCAATCATATGCTGAGTTTGCCTTAGAGAGAGGCCACATTTGAGCAACAATGAGGCTCTCAGGAGGCAACTCTTAGGCACCCCACAACACTAGGCTAAGTTTCGATTTCAAGAGCAAAGGCTCACAAGCATAGTCATCAATATCAAGGGCCCATCATTGAACCATTCTCCTTCGCCAGTCATTGCCCCTGCAACTTGGGGGACTGTTGCTGCTCCATTAGAGAATGTGGAAGAGATTTCCAGGATGGGAAATCAATATTACCTGGTCCATAGCATACATTTGACACACATTTTCCATACTCCCCCATTATCAACACAGTACATCTTTGGCATAGATGCAAGAATATTACATTATTACTGTTAACCACACTCCATAGGTCACTCCAGTTGTATTTTTCTCATGCCTCTCCACATTCCCACCACCCTGAAACAGTGATGTGCATCTGCTCTAGCTCACAAAGGACACTCTTGCATCTGTACTATTAACCACAATTCTCATCTACCTCTGGGTTTACTATGCTATTCATTCCCTAGATTAGTCTCTAACTTTCTGTCAATTGGCATTTACATCCCTAGACTACCATTTTCAGCCACATCCCCATTTTAAACCAGCTATTACTCACTATAATGTATTACCATCAATTTTGTACGTTTCCACACTTTTATAGTAAAGCTAATTAAAACTTCTACATACATCATCCAGTCCTCCCCTTATCACCTTTAAGAATCCACCACCTACCACCAGGTCTTGAAGATATTTTCCTACATTTTCTTCTAGAAGCTTTATGGTTCTTGCTTTTATATTTAGGTTTTTCATTCATTTTGTGTTAATTTTTGTATAGGATGTGAGATAGGGGTCCTCTTTCCTTCTTTTGCTATGGATATCCAGTTTTCTCAGCACCGTTTTTTGAATGGACTGTTCTGCCTGAACTGGGTAGGTTTGACAGGCTAGTCAAAAATCACTAGACCATAGTTGTGAGGGTCTGTTTGTGAACCATCAGTCTGGTTCTATTGGTCTATTAGTCTGTCTTTATGCCAGTACCATGCTATTTTTAACATTGTAGCTTGGTAATATGATTTAAAGTCCAGAAATGAGAGTCCTCCAACTTCGCTTTTCCTTTTTAACATGTTTCTGGCTATTCAGGACCCTTACCCTTCCAAATAAATTTGATAATCATGTTTTCCATTTATTAAAAAAATGCTGGTGGAATTTTTATCAGGATTACATCGAATCTGTATATCAGTTTGTATAGAATTGACATCTTAATGATATTTAGTCTTCCAATCTGAGAGCATGGAATGTTCTTCCAATTATTTAGGTCTTTTTTTAATTTCTTTTAACATTGAGTTGTAGTTTTCTGAATACAAGTGCTTTACATCTTTGGTTAAGTTTATTCCTAAATATTTGGGTTTTACCTGTCATATTTTATATTCACCACTCTTTTGACACTTTTAGTTACTTCTACTGATATAATCTTCATTTCTAGACCCTCTTCCAGGCCTCTCTCTCCTGTCTTGTCTTTTCAGGCTGTAGCACATCCTTTAGAATTTCCCGCAAAGAAAACTTTCTCAGTTTCTGTTCATCTGTGAATATTCTAAACTCGCCTTCATTTTTTAAAGACAATCTTACCGGATATAAGATCCTTGGCTGGAAGTTTTTCTCTTGCAGTATCTTAAATATATCATAACACTGTCTTCTTGCCTCCATGGTTTCTGGTGAGAAATCAGCACTTAATCTTATTGGGTATCTCTTATATGTTATGTATTGTTTTTCTCTTGCTGCTCTAAGAATTCTCTCTTTGTCTTTGGCATTTGACATTCTTGATTGGTATGTGTCTTGGAGTTGGTCTATTTGGATTTTTTTGGAGGGAAGTACGTTGTACTTCTTCGACATGGATATCTATGTCCTTCAGTAGGGTTGGGACATTTTCTACCATTATTTTTTCAAATATTCCTTCTGCCCCTTTTCCCTTCTCTTCTCTTTCTGGGAGACCCATGGCATGTATGTTTGTATGTCTCTTGCTGTTGTTTAGTTCCCTGAGACCTTCTTCAAGTTTTTCCAATCTTTGATTCATCTGTTCTTTTGTATGTTCACTTTCAGAGGCCATTTCTTCAAGCTCACCAATCCTTTTTTCTGCCTCCTCAAATCCATTATATGATTCCAGTGTATTTTAAATTTCATTTATAGCAACTTTCATTCCCATAAGATCTGCTGTTTTTCTATGTATGCTTTCAAATTCTTCTTTGTGTTCATCCAATGTCTTCTTAATATCCTTAATTTCTTTAGCCATCTCATTGAATTTATTAAGGAGATTTGTTTGAATGTCTATGATTAGTTGTCTTAACTCCTTTATGTCATCTGGAGGCTTATCTTGTTCCTTTTACTGGGTCATATCTTCCTGTTTCTTGGTGTGGATTATAATTTTTTGTTGGTGTCTTGGCATCTGGCTTAATAGAGTATTTATTCTGGGTGCAGTTTTTCTCTTTAGTTTAGGGCTTCCTGCCCTTTCTGCCTTGCTGGTTGTGTAGTAGGAGCCAAGGATGTAGTTGGTGCTATAAGCTGTGGAGGCTCAAGCTGCCCTCAGTGCCCCAAGGACCAATGAAGCTTCTCCCCACTTTCTCCTTTGCCAGGAGTAAGGACAGAGTCACAGCTGTGTGGAATAATCCAAGTCGTGCAGGCCTAGACTGTAGTTGCCCAGAGAGACTGATGAAGTTTCATGCCACTTTCTTCCCTGTCTGGGGCAGGGATGGAGCTGCAGATGTGGGCAGCAATCTATAGTGCAGGTCCAGGATGACCACAGTTGCCCCAGTAGACTTCCAATTATTCAGTCTGTGCCAGCCAAATGTACCTGCAGTTACCTGGATAGGCTGGTGCAGGGCCCACCAGCTTCCTCCCTGCTTGGGGTGGGGCTGAAGCCTAGGCTAGGGCTGCAGGCCAATCTGGGTGAAAGAAATCGGTCTATACCGTCACCATGATTTTCAGTCAGCCCGGCTTCCCCTCATGCTGGGGGTGGAGTAAAAATGGTGGCTACCAGCCTCCTTCCGACTTGGACAGGTTCAAAGTTCAGCTGTTCTTAGTGTTATATTTTAGCCAATCAAACTGACTAATCAGTAGCTGACATTGGTGGCCAACCATCTCTTCCTACCCTCTGTTTGTGGGAAATGGAGCTTCCAATTCTTGCCACAGAATAGCTCCTGGGTTGGCTTGCGCCACCACAGAAGGATGACTACCTGCTTCCGTGGCGTGGCCTGTTATTTCCCGAAGAGGCTGGCACAGCTCCCCCCAGCTTCCTCCCTGTCTGAGGTGGGCCAGGGGCTTAGGCTAGAGAGGCAATATGATCTAGATGTAAAGAAGCCGGTCCCTGCCAGCACTGTGATTTTCAGTCAGCCCTGCTTCCCCTTGTGTCAGGTGCAGAGTTAGTTACTGGCCTCTTTCTGACTTGGACAGGTTCAAACTTTAGCTGTTCTTAGGATTATACTTTAGCCTGCCAAATTTACTAATCAGTAACTTAAGTTGGTGCCCAACTGTCTCTTCCTCCCCCGTTTTTGGGAAGTGGAGCTTCCAATTCTAGCACGGAACAGCTCCCAAGGCAGCTTGTGCCTCCAGTGGAGGATGGGCACTGGCCTCCGTGGCGTGGAGTGCTCTACTTATAAATCTTCTCTGCAGATGGGCAGTTTCTTCCTTCCACTCTTTCAAGGATGCTGCAGGATGCACTTCTGGTCTCCTGGAGCCCCCAAACAAGTCCTTTAGTTAGCTCTGGATGATTACTAAGTGCCTTGTAGCAGGAGCTGATTCTAGGAGCACCTTGCTCTGCTGTCATCTTGCTGGTTGTAGACCATAAACATTTAGAAATTTTTATGATATTTAACATTACCTGTGTCCATCATTGCAAGATCATGTAGAACACTGCCCGTTGCCCACTAAATACCCCCTTTTCCATATATTCTATTCCTCCCTCCCCGTCTCCTTGAGGCCCAAGTTCACTACCCAGCTTCATTCCTTGGATGACAAGATTCATAGTTACTGGCAACAACACTGAGGTCTTGACACACTGGTTTGTCCTCCCCAATTAGGAACCACCCATACTCTTGAGAGACTCCCACCCCTTGTTTGAGAACATATCGGTCCTCCCCGAGTTGGGAGTCCAACTCCTTCCTGCTCCTTATATCACTTTCCACCCTCTGATACAACACATGGCAAAATGATCACTCGCACACTCCCTAGAAGGCTGCCCCAGATGTGCCCTGTCCTGAATTCTCCCTGATCCAACACCCTAAACCAATAACCCTTCCTTGTCATATTTCCATAAGAACTTTCCCAACTTTGTACTTTCAACCACATACCAGCCAATCCCCAGTGTTCACCTGGTCCCTCCCCCAACTGTCCCCCCAGTTCCATGGACCGTCCAACCCACCCTCCCCACTTTATTCCCCTATCAATCCTGCACCACCCAACCCAACAGTATTACTACACACCTGTCATATCCCTCATTGTCAAACTACACACTTCCACCTTATCATAGATTTCACCCATATGAGCCATTGGCTCACAACCTTCTCCCTTTTTATTTCCTGTAAACCTATCTTCCGGACAATAGCTCTTACAGTCTGCCCAATTTGCTTAATTCATATCAGTGACGTTCAGAGTGAGTCAGGAGGTCATCCCAGAGGTAACGCTTGTGCACATCTCAGCAGGATCTCATGGACTGCCAAAGTAGATACTACCCCAAATAGGTGGGGCTCCTGAGGGCTCTGGAGACATACAGGTCCTATGGTCAGGGCAGATAGCTCTGGAGTTTGGTGCCTTGCCAGTGAGCCCTACTCTTGTGTTTGTGCTCCTGAGAGTGACAGAGTTAGACTCAGTTATGGCTTCCCTACACATGGCTCATCTGTCCCTTCTATTTGTACCTATACTAGGTGCTGGAGTTGGCAGGTGTACCTCCAAGAGACTTAAATCTTTGGGCTGTCCATGTGCCAGCTGGGCCCTGAGCCTCAGCAGAGTTACAATACCTACTCTCCAGTTCATTGGACTCACCTAGGACAAGTAACAAGAAGGTGAGGATGGACAACCACCATACCAAGGAAATGAGAGAGCCTACAACTGCAAGCAAGAGAGTCCCATCCATTGGCTGTATGGGATCGAAGCCCCGTTTCAGTTAGAGGTAGAGTGGACGTCACCATCCCAGAATCCTCAGGATTGGGGAATGAGCTATGGACTAGAGCAGACTTACTGGAATTCTACTATATATTTATTATGATTCTAGGAATGAAAGAAATTACAACATTGATGTGGAGGCAGTGGCCACTGGTGGCTCTGAGTTCAAGGAGAGAGAAAAACGGGGCATTTTCAGGACTTGAGAATCATACTGAATGACATTGCAACGACAGATATAGGCCATTATATATCTTCCCATCACCTACAGAATTGTATGGGAGAGAGTGTAAACTACAATGTAAAATATAATCCATGCTCAGTGATAGTGCCCCAGAATGCATTTATCAATTGCAATGAATGTACCACACAAATGTGGGATGTTGTTCATGTGGGAAAATTTGGGAGGTATGGGGAGCGGGGCATGTGGGAATCCCTATATTTTTTATGTAACATTTATGTAATCTAAGTATCTTAAAAAAAAAAAATATATATATATATATATATATATATATATACATATTTTTTAAAAAAGAAGATACTGGGAGAGCATAAAGAATAATTTGAAAGTCCGCAAAGAAAAGTAACAGACCTTATGGGAATGAATGACAGGAGGGATGAGGTTAAAATATATTAGAGGCACAAAAGAGCTGAATTGACTTGCTTGAAGGCAGAATTTGTGATTTCAAAGACAGAACATCTAAACTGGAAAAGACAGGAAAATGGAAAGAGAAGAGAATGGAAAAGGGGCAGAAAGACTATTTGAGGAAATAATGACTGAAAACTTCCCAACCCTTATGAAGGACATAAATATCAATATCCAAAAAGGATAACACATGCCAAGCAGAATAAATCTAAATAGACCTACCCCAAGACACCTATTCAGAATGACAAATATCAGAGATAAAGAGAGGATTCTGAAAGCAGCAAGAGAAAAGCAAAGCATCACGTACAAGGGAAACTCGGTAAGGTAAAATGCCAACCTCCCATCAGAAACCATGGAGGAGAGAAGAAAGTGGTATGATGTATTTAAGGTACTGAAAGAGAAAAACTGCCAGCCAAGAATTCTGTATCCAGCAAAGATACCTTTCAAAAATGAGGATGAATTCAAATACTTCACAGATAAACAAAAACTGATAGAATATGTTACCAAAAGACCAGAATTACAAGTGATACTAAAGGGGGTGCTGCAGCCTGAAAGGAAAAAACATGTGCAAGAGATTTGGAGAATAGTTTAGAAATGAAGATTATTAGGAAGGGTAAACTAAAGGATAAGAAGACAGACAATGGAACGATATGACATCAGAGAGCCGAAGGACAAAATGGATGAAGTAAGTAATGCCTTTACAGTAAAAATACTGAATGTTAATGGATTGAACTCCCCAATCAAAAGACATAGACTGATCGAATGGATGAAAAATATGAGTCCTCTCTATGTTGTCTACAAGAGACCCACCTCAGACATAAGGACACAACCAGGTTAAAAGTGAAAGGTTGGAAAAAGTTATTCCATGCAAATAGTAACCAATGAAGAGCTGGAGTAGACCAGATAAATATAAAATAACATCACAGTATATGAACAATTCTCAGTGCAACTGGCAAATTGTTCCTGTGATCAGTATTCTTATAATTTTTTTTTCATACAAAATAAACACTTGCTTTTAATTGAGGAGGACTGGAGAAGAGAGATATTTTTGGATACTTCATTTTTCTTTAACCCTTTCTTATACATACTCTTTAATTAAAATAATATATCTGGATCAGTAATGATTTAGCATGACTACTGTTGAAGAAGATTTTGAGTTTTTCTGCTTCATAAAATAATGAGTCGGCAAATTGTTATCTGCTGTAATTCATTCTAATAAGATGTGAAGGATTCCCAAATAGAAATTTAATTATCTAGAAAGAATTATAGCCTAAATGGAAATTAATTAACTAAACCAATAATTTATCTCATTCTTAGAGATTATTATGTCCAATAGTTAGAGCTGTAATATAAAAATTAGAATTGTTATAATTAATTTCTATTATATTTGAATTATTATTTACATTTATAAATGTTTGTTGCTAAGCTATTTTTAATTGTTGCTTATATTAAATCTCACCTGGCCTTACACTCTCTTTTAAAATTTGTAATTTCTTTCAATCTATTTTTCTATTTATTTTACAATAAAGGACTTTATAACACCTTAAAAAAGCCATTGATTATATACTTTGTATTGATTGTATGGTATGTGAGTATATCTCAGTATAACTGCTTAATAAACAAATAAATAATTGTGCAAGAATAACCAGAAATAGCAGCTATGTACAACAAGGGAAACAGAGAGATTTAGAGTTAAGGAATTTTCTTGTTTGTTTGTCTGGTTTTTGTTTGTTGTTATTATTATTAAGTTTAAGCAGGAATGGTGTTAGTTCTTTCCGGAATGTTTGGTAGAGTTCACCTGTGAAGCCATCTGGTCCTGGGCTCTTCTTAGTTGGGATGGTTCTGATGACTAATTCAATCTCCTTTCTTGTGATTCATCTGATGAGTTCATCAATTTTTTTTTTGTCAAATAGGCAAAATCAGTGGTGTTTCTACATACTAGTGCTGCAGCCTGAAAGGAAAAAAAACAAGGGTGAGAGACTTGAAGAAGAGTGTAGAAATGAAGATTATTAGGAAGGTAAATTAAAGGGTAAAAAGACAGACAATAGTAAAATGTGACAATAGAAAGCCAAAGGATAAACTAGATGAAGTAAGTAAAGCCTTTAAAGTAATAACATTTAATGTTAATGGCTTAAACTCCCCAGTCAATAGATATAGACTGATAGAATGGATAAAAAATATACGAGCCATCTTACAAGAGTCTCACCTCAGATATAAGGACATGACTAGGTTGAAAGTTAAAGGTGGAAAAAGATATTCCACACAAATAGTAACCAAAAAAGATCTGGAGTAATGATCTGATGGTAATGTAGAATAGTACAGCTACTGTGGAGAAGTGTTGGGCAGTTCCTAATGAAGTTGAATATAGACTTGCTATGTGACCCAGAAACACAACTATTAGGTGTATACCCAGAAGAACTGAGAACAGTTACACAAAGACATTTGCATGCTAATCTTCATGGTGGTGTTATTCACAGTTCCCCAAAGTTGGATACAACCCAGGTGTCCAACTGTTGAATGGATAAACAAATTGTAGTAAATACACACGATGGTATATTATGAAGCTGTAAGAAGAAATGAAATTGTGAGTCATATGATAACATGGATGAACCTAGAGGACATTATGTTGAGTGAAGCAAGTCAGACACAAAAGGACAAATACTGTATGATTACGCTATTATGAATTAAATATATTGTGTAAACTCATGGAGTTAATAATTAGAGTATAGGTCACCAGAAAATGGAATGAGGGTAGGGAATGGAAAGCTGAGTGTTAATCTGCAGAATTGGCAAAAAGATTGTTTGTAAATCTTTGGAAATGAATGGAAATGTTGAAAGCACATCACAGTGTTTTAAATTAGCAGAGCTATTATATGGGTATGACAGTGGTTGAAAGGGAAAGTCTAAGGAAATGTACATTATTAGAAGGAAAGCTAAAAAATGTAAGATGGGACTGTATAACATAGTGAATCCTCATGTGAAATATGAATATGGGCATATTGCATATACAAAATATAAATACAAATAAACTAGAGAGATAGAAACAGAATAGCAGCTTGTACAGCAGGGGAAGCATAGTCTAAGAACCATGCTTCAGGGCAAGATACCATGCAGGGGCTGGGGCCAAAGACCTCTATTAATACTCTTGTCTTTGCCTGGCATAGGCCCACTAAATACTACCTTGGTACCTACATGGGAAGTAGGTAGCTGACCGAGGAATTGTTATCCCATCTCTATTTCTCTCCCTCTTAAAGACATAATTCCTATACCTCCTGGAAATCAGGATACCACCTAGCTGGTTACATGATTTGGGGTCAGTGGAGATTAAGGACTGTGAGGTCCTGTCAGCAGAAGTGATACTGCCAATCTTCAACAGATGAACAAAGTTAGTGCAGCCCACCCAGATGGAGTAGCAAGCTACCTACTTTGGAGGCCAGTTGTTCTCCCTTTCCTGGCATCTCTGGAGTTAGGCCTGGAGCCTATCTGACCAAGGCAATATCCAAGTGACAGTGCCAACATTGAATATTTATGGGTAGACCAATACTTTTCTCAGTGATGTCCATTTGGCCAGTAATACACCAATGATTTCTAGCTGAATAAAAATCACTCTGAATTTGAGTATGCTTCCTCTAAACACTAGAGAAGAGGAAACTATGCATGGCCTCTTTCCAGGTACAAAGAAATTAATAAAAGTGCTTTGGAGCAGTGTGCCCTCTTTAAACACCACTGGGTATCTGCTCCCAATCAGGGATCCCTCATAAACCATGTGGTCACATGGAAAAGCATAGGTGGGTTGGGAGGAGTAGGGAGGATGGGGTAGTAATGAATTCCCTTAGGCAAAATTGTTCTGTGCGATAAGCATATAAACACTTTTTTGGACAGAGGGAGGGGCCACAACCTTGGTCACATTATCAGAAAGGTCTGTGGCCTAGGAAAGTATAAAAATTACTTTGAATAGGAGAAGCCCTTGTCTAGAAGCAGAAGACCACTGTAAAAGTCTTGGATCTACCATTAACTAATGATATACCCTTCAACAAGTTGCTTAATTTCCTGTTTTATCTTCCTGTGACATGGGAATGATAATCTGTTTTACAGAGTTATTGTCAGAAATGCACTGTAAATCCTAAAATGCTTTAAAATGCAAAGTATTCATATGTAGCACAGATCTCTTCTTTAATCAAAGTGAGTAGCTGTATTTGATAAAGGAAGGAAAGTGGAAAATGTATTTGTTGGCTAAAATAAAATTTAAAGATGTGTAAGTATCCGATTTATGTATATGAAAATGAAGTTTTAAATTCTGAGATTCTGTAATTGTTTGAAATACAGTGATTGCTTAGATTATTTGTATCACGTGCAAGGGTGATAACAACAGCAACAGTAGTGATGATGATGCCTTATATTTCCAAAGCCTATGACGCTCCCGATTTATCTTACCAGATGTTCCCAATAGCTGTGCCTTCACTCTTGAATGTTCTAAGTTCATGGTTTAGAACACAATGTCCTGTTGCCATGGCTTCACTGGATTTCAGATAACTGTTGCTTAGCAATCCCACGTGTCACCCAGCTATTTTCTCTTTTCACTTTCTTCACATTATGTCCCTAGTAAATTGTAGCTAAGTCTTTTGGCAAATGAAAATACTAGTCTACAAGCAAAGTTTAATCTCCCCACTTTGGGCTGTTTCCTCTTCTTGTCCTTTCTTTTAAAAAAAAATCTGGGTGCCGGCTTCAGAGAGCTTTATAATCCAGTGGTAAAAATAAGATTTATGGAGTCAAGCAGACCTGGATTCACATCTTGGACTTGCTGGCTTATTACATGTTTGGCTTTTAGTCAGTCACTTAATTTCTCTGCCTCTCATATTCCTCACCTGTAAAATGTTATAATCATACTCTTCTCATAGAGATATTGTGGGGATTAAATAAGATACATAGAAAATGTACCAAGCACTTAATAAGGGCCCAATAATTGTTTTCTGCATCATTAAAAGAGAAAGCAGGTATTGAAAACACATCTTCCTAATGCACATCTCCTACCATCGCAAACTGCTCTAATATACTGGTGTGAGTTAAAAAATGCTACATCAACAACTACTAGAGTTGTGTTGAGTTCCCTAGTTTTGATAGCTGGTATAAAACTATAATGTAATTCTGTATTTATAATCTCCTTGTAATCAGGGAAATGCTGCTCAATACATTCCCATTAGTCTAAATGCCAGTTTTTCATGGTTCTAAATGATCTTAATCACTTGTGGAGTAACATCATGCTGTATGCATTTTACATTTTATTTATCACAGTTCCTTTTTGCTTCTGTCAGTGGTTATCTCAGTGGATACTGCTAATGAAATAACAAAAAACACAATGCCTCCATCCTACCCCAAAACAACAACAGCTAATGAGTTCATTTATATTGTAGATGCATCAGTAGAAAAGACATGGTTACTTAAATCTCTTTGCTGCCTTTTTAGGGGGATTGATCCTAGCAATTGGAGGAGATTGCTTTTTTCATTGCAGTCTTCAGTCTCAGAATACGAAATGACTTTTTTTTTTTTTTTTTACATATTTCAAGGCAGCATTAAGTAATTGGATGGGGTGTTCAGATTTAGCTTTAGAAACTGGTAAATGCCTAAATTTTATTTATGATCATTTTATCATAGTTGGGTTATAATGTGGGCTGATAACCAAGCAGGACAAGATCCAGGGAAGTTAAGAGCTGCCTGGGAGAAGAATAGAAATAGAGGTGAATCCTGCCGACTAGAGACTGAAAAGCAAAACTTGGGAGAGGAGATGTGGCTAATGCAGATTTTTTCCCTGTAAAACTCTGAGGAATAAACTTCATCTCCTCTCTGAAATCTTCCTCACTGTTTATGGCAAATGTGAAAATGTCCTTCCTGATTCCTATTTGAAGGTTGAGGCTGGGAAACAGTGAAAGTCTGCATGTCTGGATAGAAAACATGGGGTTTACATTTAACCTGCACAAACCGTACTTGTGTGAATGAAGGAGAATTCTTATATAAAAAGTGATCACCACTCACAGGTTACACTGCATTGGAGGATATTTCCTGTGCTCTAGCTGGAGGCCACAGTCTAAATAAGCACACAGGAGGCCAGAGGCAGTCTCCTGAGTTACCTCATGGTGGAAACACCTCTTGTGAGAGTCCCTAGATTCCTGTGATTTCTCCAACAGCTGCCCTCCTAGAGGAGGGTTTCACACAGATACTGACCATAAGAGGTGTCACTGTACTTGCTGTCATTCAGACTCCTGCTGGGGGAAATTTTGAGAGCTCCATAAGAGACGTGCTAGGACGTCCCAATCAGGAAAATGCAGACACTTCCTTGAAAACAGAATTTCAAAATCTAAATAATATGGCCAGAAATTATTTATAGTCTACTCTGTTTCTCACCTTTTAGAAATTATTTTATCAGCATTAATGAATAGTTTTATTATTTTTCTCCCAAATCACGAGTGCCTTTAAAAAACAAAGTTCATTCCTGACACTATTTTTGTCCTTTGAGAATTTGTTTTTCTTACAGCAATGTTTTTTTTTTTTTTGTAACTTTTCTCCCCCAAATAAATTGTGCACTTATCAAAATTAAGGGGTGCTAGTAGTCTTTTTCTAAACCACAAGGATTGTCTTATAGTTTTTAGGTTTATTTTCTATTATTTTAGATACTTGAATGTTTTGATTTTGTTTGTGGAAGTTGTACTTGAAGTGCTTTTAATGAATTGCTTAAAAATTTGTTCATATATGTAGAATAATTATTTGAAAAATAAAAGGTTGACAAACAGAAGGGTGATTAGGGTGATTAATCCCTAGTTAAGTCATCCATTCTTGGATCAATGGAACAATCCTAACCTTCCACGCTCTTTCACCTTGATGGAGTTCACATTTGAGAGAAATATAAAAAGTGATAGTTTACACTGTGGTGTGTGCCTTTGGAGAATGTGTTCTCTTGTAAGTTCTTTGTCTGAGCTCATACCCAATATTGGTCAGTTCCAAAAATGGCTGCCCTTCAAGATAGACCAAAATGTGTTCAATTATGAAGTTACTAGTAGGCAGAATTGGCTGTGGCAAGAAGCTAGACTGAGCTCAGGATTTAAGACAGTGAATTGAGAGTAAATTGAGATATAAATCAATCCAGAGCAGTAGAACCTGAAAGGCAGTAGTCACTGTGGGGAAGATAATAACAGAAGGATGAAATGCAGAATTTGGAAAAGGTTTAGGCAGAACTGATTCATTGATACCTCTATATGCCCTCTTATCCTTTAAATTCAAGGTTCTCCTTTCTTTGTTCTTTATTTCCATTCAGGGTAGGGCCTGTATCCTACCAGTTGCATTTCAGTAGGCTACAGGGGAGGGGGGTGTCAGTGGCATGCTTAAAGTAGATCTTGGTTGCCCGTGAAAATATTCTGTTTTGTGCCCTTACTCCATCAAAACTTCAGCTGGCCTTTGGGGAATTTGGAGCTTCAGGAGAACAAAATGATACTGCTGTTCCTACTTCCTAATTTACTGGAGAAAGTGAAATAACCTTTCTTGGTGCAATGATGAGGAGAGGGCAGGGGAATAGGTGGCTAACTCCCTCTATTTAAAAAATGAAGGCAGTGCCAGTTAGACTCAATGAAGGATAGTTCCCAATTTGCTCCCATACCTATGACTTGCCATACTGGCTTGGACCTTCCATGTCCTCCTTCAAGATGTGAGAATGTTTTAGGGCAGATCATGTCCTGATGTTCCAGGACGGAATGAATAAATTCCTTATCACTCTTCCACTTTTCAACTTTTTAAAATGAAATAATTTTCTGCAGCTATAGACAATTATTAAATTAATAAAAAAGTGTGGCATGTATAATTTCCCAAATTAAATTAAAATTTAAAACTTGAAATATTCTTTAAAATTGGGAAAATGTTAAAATTGACGTAAAAATTTATGAGATGACTTGAATTAACTGATGTTCCCAACACAGACCTAGGCCAAAATTTCAAGTACCCAGAGTAAAAAATGAATGGGCATACCCTTTCTGAAGTCAGGTTTATTCAGAGTAGAGAGAATTAGCAGAGTGATCACACTCAAATTCTACCTAAGGGAGCGGAGTTTTCCCAGAGGAGGATGTGGTACTGCAATACACCAGAGTCAACAGTCTGGGCTTAACAAGGCAAAGTCAGAGGAGATCATCCAGAATGTATGTGTGTATTGGGGTATGAAGAAGTGTCTTAGTCTGAAAGGTTGTAGTAACAAAGTAACTCTGGCTTAGGGTTGCCACATAAAATACAGGGTGACCAGTAAATTTGAATTTCAAGTAAATAAAAAATAAACTTTAGTATAAAATGTGTCCCATTATTTGTTGGTTATCTGAAATTTTAATTTAATGAGGGCAGTCCTGTATTTGCTATATCTGGCAACCCTAATCTTGATGTCCTGAGTAAATGAAGGTCCTGTAGGAAAAAGTGAGAATATTGAAGTATTCTTAATATTTTTGAGAGGAAATATATATTAAATACATATTAAAATATATTAAAAGAGGAAAGCCTGCATAAGTATAAATAAAATATAAAATCCAAATGGTAAGAAATTATTCCAAGCTGAAAAGAAATTTAAAATATTTAAAAGACAAAAATTGTTTAAAGTATAAAATACTTGTAAACTCAACACAGGTTGGGTGGTAGTCAGACTCCAACATGGCCTCTAATGATCTCTGGCTTCTGGTAGTAATGCCATTGTGTAGTCTTCTCTCCCCAGCCCTCACATTGTACCAAGATTAGTCTGTGTGCCCAATGGAATAAAGCAGAAGTGATGCTATTTCTCTACTAAGACTAGATTATAAAAGACACTGCCACTTCCACCTTGGCAATTCTCTCTCTCTCTCTCTCTCTCTCTCTGTCTCTCAGAAGCCATGTCATTAGTTGTCATGAGTAGCCCTACAGAGATACTTACATGGTGAGGAAATGAAGTCTTCTGCCAAGAGCCATGTGAGTAAGGCACCCCAGAAACAGATTCTCCAGATCCAGTGAAGCCAGGTGAATGCAGTTCCAGCCAACAGCTTGACTGCAAGTTAATGAAAAACGTTAAGGAAAACCACCCAGGTTATCCCCTCCTGTATTCCTGACCCACAGACTCCGTGTGAGATAATAAATATTTGTGTTTTAAGGATCTGAGTTTTGGGGTAATTTCTTATACAGCAAGAGATAATAGAGGTTGCAGAAGAGATTCAAAATTATGAAATGATAGAAGACAATCATCTTGAACCAACCTGCAAAATTAAAAATTCATAAATTGCCAAGCAAGTAAAGCAGGGATAACTGGACCACAGAAAGATATGAATAATTTTAAGCAGCTTGTTAACCTTAGGTAATTAATTCCTGCCACAACAAGACTCACATCTCTGTCCCTTATAGCATGAGATAGTTTCAACCAACCCCGGGGTGTTTTTACCTCTGACCTTCAGAAAATAAACCAGCGTCTATTTGGAACAGGGCCCTCACGACTTTCTTTCAATATATGAAGCAGGACATTAGGTGCAATATGATGTCATGAACTGAAAAATTTATGCTGTTAAAAACTGTAAATAAAATATAAAAATGAAAGATGGTGGCAGCAGTAATGCATAGGTAAAGTAAGGATTCCTCAGCCAATGATTTTTAATACATAAAAAATGGAAATCAACATATGGTATTCAAAAAAGACAAAAATGGTAGTCGATATTTGGAGACCTCTAGCTTCAATTAATTTGAAAACCAATATTTCATTAAAACATTGAGAAATAAGAGAAAGGATACTCAGGTGTAAATTTCTTGAAACCTAAACAACAACAATGAAAAGAGAAAAGTTGAAATCTTCTAAAAATATACAAATGTGCTTTAATATACTGTTAATAGGCTTAAAATTCCTCTCATTACCTAAAAAAAAAATTGAGTTGAAATAGAAGGATCAATAACCAAGATTATATATTTTTTCAAGTATTAAAAAGATGAATTTAAATTTCCTGTAGGGCATCGTGTTCCTTTTTAGCTTTCCACCTCTGAGACTGAACAATGAAGCTTATTACTCTAGAGGAAGAAGGGTTTGGTAAAACAATAGGTTCGAAAGTCAGCATTCTCCAATTGCATAGAGAAAACATCCCTGCCTGCCATTAAGGCTTAGCCTTGAAGATGGGAAAAAGAGAGAATGACTTTAATAGAGAAAGACCTCTAACTGGTATTCAAAAAGGCCACGAAGCCCACTCAATTAGGACAGAATGGCCTCTTCAACAAAAGGTTCTGGGAGAACTGGATATCCAGAGCCAAAAGAATGAGGGAGGATCACATTTCATGCCCTATACAAAAATTAACTCAAGATGGATCAAAAACCTGAATATAAGAGTTAAGACCATGGAATCCCTAGAAGATAATGTAGGGAAGCATCTTTAAGAACTTGTAGTAGGACATGATTTCATATACTTTACACCTAAAGCATGAGCAACAAAAGAAAAAATACTTAAATGGGACCTCCTCAATTAAAAACTTTTGCCCTTTGGGATGGTTCCCCACAGGGATGTGAGAACATGGTGACTCCTCCCTCCTGTAATCCCACAAACATAAATTGCTCGAACAGCATACATCACATTTCATTCATGAGCTGGAAAGTGTCCTCAGAGGTTGCTCAGGCATCTCTTTGGAAACCACCACTCTGTAACTTTCCTGAGAAGCAACAAATAGCCCAGGAACTTGGGCTTTTCCAAGTGAGCTGGCATCATCTTGAGAGACTTGCAAAAATGAACTGCTCTGCAGCATCGTGCACTCTGCTGCTGAACATACTCTGCAAGTTGTGAGAACAAAAAGTTACCTGAGAACTATCAATAAGCAGTAACTGCGGCTGGTGATTTTTGGATCCCCATGGACACCTGCAGATGAGAATGACGTTCCAGAAACCTCTCAACAAGTGTGCAAATAATATGCAAAAGCATCCTACCATGAGACAACAGGTTCCCCAATCAGTCCTCTACAACTGGAGATTCCTGAGTCCTGGCCAAAGACAGACATATGCAGATAACGTCATCAAAAGGAATTTATGCAAATGGGACCTGACATCTCTGTTGTAACACTAGCTCAATACAAGCTTAAGGAACAGACACCCCAGAATGTAAATTCCAGCAATAGCATATTGAAATACCAAAATGTCCAGGTTTCAACAAAAGATTACAAAACATTTAAAGAAACAGGAAGTGATGGCCCATACAAAGGAGAAGATTAAAGTATTAGAAATCATCAGTAAGAAGGACCAGACCTGGGACTGATTTCAGAAAAAGATGTTGGTCTTTAACATGCTCAAAGAACTAAAGGAAAATATGTAGAAAGAACTAAAAGAAATTTGGAAAACAATACAGGAACACAAGGAGAATATCAATAATGACATAAAAAAATTATGAAAGAGGAACCAAATAGAGCTGAAGACAATGGGTAAGAGAAATTTTTAAAAACTCCCTAGAGGAGTTCAACAGCAGATTGGAGCTGACAGAAGAAAGAATCAGTGAACTTGAAGATAATACAATTGACATCATCCAGTCTGAGGAACAGAAAGAGGAAAGAGTAAGGAAAAGAGTACAGAGCCTGAGGAACCATCAGGTATACCAATATATGCATTGTGGGAGTCTCAGAAGGAAAAGGAGAAAGGAGCAGAGAGAATATTCAAAGAAATAACAGCTGAAAACTTCTCAAATTTAATGAAAAACATGAACATATACATCCAAGGTGTTCAACAAACTCCAAACAGTATAAACCCAAATAGACCCACACTGTACCATGTTATAATCAAACAGTTGAATGCCAGAGATAAACAGAATTCTGAAAGCTGAAAGAAGCAATGTGTCACATACAAGGGAGCCTCAATAAGATTAAGTGCCAATTTCCCACTAGAAACCATGAAGGCAATCAAGCAATGGAAGGACATATTTAAAGTGCTGAAAGAAACATATATATATCTTTCTCTCCAAGAATTCTATATCTTGCAAAGCTGTCTTTCAAAAATGATGGAAGAATTAAGATGTTGCTAGATAAACAAAAGCTGAGGGACTTTGTCACAACTAGACCGGCCCTGTAAGAAACAGAGTTTTATAGGTTGAAAGGAAAGGACACTAGACAATTAACTGAAGCCAAATGAAGAAATACATATCTCTGGCAAAGATGACGGCATGGGTAAATATAAATACCTATACTATTATATTTTTGGCTTGTAACTCCACTTTTTACTTTTATAGGATCTAAAAGGCAAATGCATAAAATGTAGTGATAAATCAATGGTTTTGGACTCATAATGGATAAATATGTAATTTGTAACAAGAACTATATAAAGGTGGTGAGATGGAGGGAAAAAATTCTTTTGCACTTCAAAGGAGTTTGTCAAGAAAGTGAAAAGGCTGCCTATTCAATGGGAGAAAATATTTGTTAGCCATCTATCTGATAAAGGCCTAATATCCAGTATATATAAAGAAATAAGACATCTCAAAAAAAAAAAAAAAAAAAAAAAAAAAGACACACAACTCATTTAAAAATGGGCAAGAGATTTGAATAGACACTTTTCCAAAAAGGAAATACAAATAGCTAAAAAGCACATGAAAAGATGCTCAACATCACTAGCAATTAGGGAAATGGAAATAAAAACTACGAGCTATCACTTTATACCTAGTGGCTTTAATAGACTAGTGGCTATTTTTAAAAAGCAGAGAATTAATTACAAGAGTTAGAGAGGATGTGGAGGAATGGGAACCTTCATCCACTGCTTGTGAGAATATAGAATGGTGCAGCCATTGTGGAGAGCAGTTTGGTGGTTCCTCAGGGAGCTAACTATAGAATTGCCATATGATCCAGCAAGCCGACTTCTGGGTATATACCTAGAATTGAAAGCAGGTACATGAACAGATATATTCACACCAATGTTCATAGCAACATTATTCACTATTACCAAAAAACCCAAGTATCCATCAAGAGATGAATGGATAAGCAAAATATGGTATATACATACAATGGAATATTACTCAGCTGTAAGAAGGAATGAAGTATTGACACACACAACAACATGGATGAATTATGAAGACCTTATGTTGAATGAAGTAAGCCAGTCACTAAAGGATAAATATTGCATGACCTCACTGATATGACCTAAGCCTATTGAGCAGACTGATAGAGCCTGGAAGATAGGTTCTGAAGAGTCAGAAAGGGAGTAGAGTGGGGTGAGCTGATGCTCAATATGGGCAAAATCCATGATAAGGTGGAATGGGGTAGTTTGGAAGTGGAGGGGGTGATGGTGGTGCAGGGACATTTGTGGGGTCAATGGCATTGGACTGTGAGGGTGAGCAGGGTGGGAGTTTGGGATGGACAATCCATGGAATTAAGGGGAGGACTGGGGGAAGGAACAGGTGAACCCTAGGGATTTGTAGGTCTGTGGTTGAAACTACAATGGTGGGAATGTTCATTTTGGCAAATATGTAAGGGGAGGGTCACTGGTATAGGGTGTCAGTGGAGGGGGGATATGTGGGAAAGGATGCACCTGGGGCATGATTCTATGGAATATGAAGGTGATCATCTTGGCATAGGGTATTATCTCATTGGGTGGAGTCTCACACAATAAAGAAGAAAATATTAAATGCCCATCCTGGGGAGTTCTACTGTGTTCTCAAACGAAGGATCAAGAACTTCTCAAGTACAAAGGTAGTCCCTAATAAAAGAAAACAGACCAGTATGTCAAGCCTTTAATATTAATGCATGTAACTATCAGCCTTATTCTTCAAAAACTGAAACTTAGTGGTTGCTGTAGGTTCCAAGCGGAGGAGGGGGAAAATGGGTGGAACATAGGGCATTTTTGGGGCATTGGCATTGTTCTGCATGATCTTGCAGTAACAGATACAGGTCATTATACATTTTGTCAGAATGTATAAAAGTATGCGGTACAAAAGGTAATCCATAATGTAAACCATTGACCATGGTTACTAGCAATGGTTCTACATTTGTTCATCAATTGTAAGAAATGTACCATACTCAGTAGGATGTTATTGGTAGGGGAAGATGTGTGTGGGGTGAATTAGGGTATATAGGAATCCCATATATTTTCTGTGTGACATTTCTGTAACCTAAAGCGTCTTGGAAAATAAAGTGAAAAAAAAAATTAAGACACTGGGGGAACATACAGAAGAAATATACATAAAAGATAACAGATCTTGTGATGAATGGCACAATGCAAAAAAAATTAGTTTTTTTAATTTTTAATTTTATTATTTTTTGGCTTTGTTTTTGGGGAGGTTTTGGATTGCAGAATGATGGCAAACTGACAGGGGAGGATCACTGGTGTGAGGTATTTGTGGTGGAGGAATGTGTGTGGAGGGGTGCACCTAGGCCATGCCTCTATGGAATATGAATATGTTCATGTGGTCATAGGGTGTTGTCTCAGTGGGTGGAGACCCACAGAATAACTGACATAATATTGAATTCCCATCCTGGAGAGCCCTGCAACATTCTTTCATACAGTGGCAAGAATCTCCAGAGGACAAGGGCACTGCCTAGGAAAGGAGGACAGACCAATATGCCAGGCCCTTGACATTGATGCTTGTACTTATGTACCTTGTTCTTGTGAAATCAAAACTTAGCCTAGTAATATATATTGCCTAAGAATTACCTCGTGAAAGCCTTGTTGCTTTAATATGGCCTCTCTCTAAGCCAAACTCAGCATATAAGCTCACTGCCTTCCCCCAACGTGGGGCATGACTCCCAGGGATGAGTCTCCCTGGCACCAAGGGATTAATACCAAGAGCCAACTAGTGATGCATTTGGAAAAAGACTTAGACCCAAAGGGGGAAATATTAAATACAAATGAGTTTTTATGGCTAAGAGATTTCAACGTGAGTTGGGAGGTCATTCCAGAGGTTACCCTTATGCATGTCTAAGGAGGATCTCACTGACTGCCACATTAAACAGTCCCTCAAGTGGGGGTGCTCCTGGTTGCTCTAGAGACATTTAGACACTGTAGGAAGCCAGGCAACCCCAGGAAATTGGCACCTCATTGGTGGGCCTTACTTTGGATTATATGATAATTCATCTCCCCAATGTATCAGAGTTAGAAACATTTATAATTTTCCTTCACATGGTTCTTCTACCCCATTTATTTGAACTTATTATTAGTACTATACCATTAAATATATGTCTCAGAGACTTTTATCTTCCAGCTATTCATATGCCAGATGAGCCCTGAGTCAGCAGAGTTGCAGCCAACACCTACTTTCCAGTTCATTGGCTCACCTAGGACAACTAACAAAAGGATGATGATAGACAATTCCCATCCTAAATAACAGTATCTACAACTGCATAAGACATTTCCATCCATCTGCCCCATGGGATCTAAGCCCCATCTCAGTCGGAAGAAGAGTGGGCATCACCATCCCCAAATCCTCAAGATTGAGGAACAAACAAACATAAGAAGGGAATGCAACTATGGACTAAAGTGGACTTATTAGTTTAGTAATGGAAGAACTTGTAACATTGATATGCAGGCAGTGGTCATCAGAGGTTCTGAGTGGAGGGAGAGGGAAAATGGGTGTAACATGGGGGCGTTTTTGGGACATTAGATTTGTTCTGCATGATATTGCAATGATGGAGACAAGCCATTATACACTTTGTCAAAACCTGTAAAATTGTGCAGTGCAAAGTGTAAGCCATAATGTAAACTATAGACCAGGGGTTCCTAAGCTTTTTTGTTCCATGGACCCCTTTGCCAGTCAGGTGAAAACAACGGACCCCTTTCTAAGCCCACACTATACTGTGTATTATTTAATAAATATATCACACGTGCACCAACACGTCTGCACAAGAATATGTTTTTTTGAATTTCACTTCAAGCTCACTGACCCCTTGTTAAGAACCTCTGTTATAGATCATGCCTCGTAGCAATGCTTCAGTATGTGTTCATCAGTAACAAATGTACCACACTAATGAAAGATGTTAATGGGGGAAAGTGTGGGAGGGAGAGGGGTTGAGGTATGGGAATCCCTTATATTTTTCATTTAACATTTATGTTATCTAAAGCTTTTTTAAAAGTAAAGAAAAAAAAATAGAAAGACCTCCACTGTGGATCAGGGAATTGTGGGAAGGAGAAGAAGAGTTTAGTTTGTTCTCCTTTTGTAGTTTCTTCAGGTGTGAGTTAGGTATCTGATTTGAGACCTTTGTTCTTTTTAAATGTTAGCATTTAAAGCTGTATTCTTCACTGTCTGCAATGCCTTTGCAGTATCTAATAATTTTTGGTAATTTGTGTTTTAGTATTCATTCACCCTGAGATATTTCCTCATTTGCTTTGTGAAAATTCTTCTTTAAACCATTGGTTGTTTAAGATTGTTGAATTTGCCCATATTTGTGAATTTCCAGTTTTCCTTCTGTTATTGATTTGTAGCTTCATTCCATTGTGGTTAGAGAAGATACATTGCATGATTTGAATATTTTAAAATATGAGACTTATTGATGACCTAACAGATGTACATTAGTAAAGTATGTGTATACTGCTGTTGTTGGATAAATCATTCTATATGTCTGTTAGGTCTATTTGATTTATGGCACCATTCAATTCTTCCTTCAGCTATAACTCCAACCTCATTAATCATTGGAGGGTTCATACAGGAGAAAGGCCTTACAAGTGCAATAAGGGTGAGAAATTCTTTAGCCACATTTCCAGTCTTATTAAACATCAAAGAATTCACACTGGTGAACGTCCTTATGAGTGCAACAAATGTGTGAAAGCCTTCAGCCAAAGTTCTCTCTTCATGAAACATCAGAGAGTTCACACCGGTGAATAGCTTTACGAGTGCAGTGAATGTGAAAAAGCCTTCAACCAAAAATCTAATCTGATTCAGCATCAGAACCTGTACAAACAAGATAGGCCTTATTAGTGAAGCAAATGATGAACAATTTTTTTAGCTAATCACAACAGAAAATTACCTATACATTCTTAAGCCTATATATTCAGTAAAATAGTAATTTAAACTAAGGAAAAAAAAGATCCTTATTGATCTTCTATTTAGATGTTCTGTCCATTATTGAGAATGACTTATTCAAGTTTCCTGCTGTTGGTGAAGAATTGTCTATTTCTGCCTCAAATCTATCAATATTTGTTTCATATATTTTGGAGCTCTACCGCTAGGTGCTTTTATGTTTATAATTGTTATATCTTCTTGTTGAATAGGCCACTTCATTAGTGTGTAGAGTTCTTTTTTGATTGTTATAACACTTTTTGATATAAATTATATTTTATCTATTTTAATATAACTTTCCTAGCTCTCTTTTGGTTACATTTGCATGGAATATTTTTCCCATCTTTTCACTTTGAAATAACTTGTGTCTTTGAATTGATGTGAGTATCTTGTAAACATCATATCATTGGGTCTTAGGTTTTTATTTATTCTGTCAATCTCTGCCTTTTGACTAGAGAGTTTAATCCATTTACATTTATAGTAACTACTGATAATGCAGGAATTCTACCATTTTGCTATTTGGTTTTTGTAGGTTTCATATATTTTTATCCCTCATTCTGCCATCAATGCCTTCTTGCATATTTATTTGATTGTTTGTAGTGGATATATTTTTCAGATATTGTATTTTTTGTAGTTTTTTAAAAATATATTTTTATTTATTTTAAAAATATACTTAGATTACATACAATGTTATATAAAAAAATAAGAGATTCCCATATGCCCCACTCCCCACACCTCCCACATTTCCCCACATTAACAACTTCTTTCATTAGTGTGGTACAATCATTACAATTGATGAACAAATTTTGGAGCAATGAAACTAAGCATGGATTATAGTTTACACTCTCTCCCACTCAATTCTGTAGGTTATGGCAGGATATATAATGGCCTGCTATCTGTCATTGCAATGTCATTCAGGACAATTCCAAGTCCCCAAAATGCCCCCATATTACACCTCTTTTTCCCTCTCCCTGACTTCAGCACTTCCACTAGCAACTGTCTCCACACCAATGATTTAACATTTTCCATTGCTAGTATCCCAATAAGTTTATAGCATAATACTAGTAAGTCCACTCTAGTCCATATTTTATCCCCCAATCCTGAGGATTCTGGGATTGTGATGTCCACTCCACTGCTGAGAGGGGGTTTCAATCCCATACGGCTGATGGATGGGACTCTCTTGCTTGCAGTTGTAGGCTCTCTCATTTCCTTGATATGGTGGTTGTCAAGCCTCACCTCCTTGTTAGTTGTCTTGGGTGAGTCCAATGAACTGGAGAGTAAGCGTTGCAACTCTGCTGAGGCTCAGGGCCCAGCTGTCACATGGAAAGCCCAAAGATTCAAGTCTACCAACTCAAGAACCAAGTATAGGTACAAGAAGGGACAGATGAGTCATGTGTAGGGAAGCCATAACTGAGTCCAACTCTGTCACTCTGAAGAGTACAAACTCCAAATTAAGGCCCACTAACAAGGCACCAAACTCCGGAGCTATCTGCTCTGATCATAGGACCTGGGTGTCTCCAGAACCTTCAGGAGCCCCACTATTTGGGGTAGTATCTACTTTGGCAGTGTATGAGATCCTGCTCAGATGTGTATAACATTGCCTCTAGGATGACCTCCTGACTCACTTTGATGTCTCTTAGCCATATACACTCATTTGTCTTTACCATTGCCCTCTTTTATTTGAGGTCTTTTTCAGTTGCATTGCTAGTTGGTGCTTGGTAGTAATCCCACAATGCCAGGGTGACTCATCCCCGGGAGTCATGTCCCAAGCTGGGGAGAAGGTAATGCATTTATATGCTGAGTTTGGCTTAGAGAGAGGCCACATTTGAGCAACAAGGAGGCTCTTCAGGAGACATCTCTTAGGCACCCCACAACACTAGGATAAGTTTCAATTTCAAAAGCAGAGGCTCACAAGCACTGTCATCAATATCAAGGGCCCACCAATGGACCATCCTCCTTTGCCAGTCATTACCTGTGCACTTGGAGAACTGCTACATTAGAGAACGTGACAGAGCTCTCCAGGGTGGGAATTCAATATTCTCTCGGTTATTGTGTGAACCTCCACCCACTGTGACAGTGCCCTGTGAACATTTGAACATATTTATATACCTTATATGTCTGTCCAGGTGAACTTTCTCCTATGTATCCCCCTTCGTGGACACCCCACACCAATTATCCTCCCCTGCCCCAGTTGTAACCCTTCTGTGATATAAAGCTTCTTAAAAAATGAAGCCAATATAGAGCCCACTGATAAGGCATCAGTCTCTGGGGCTATCCCCCCTTATATAGGACCTGGGTGTCTCCAGAGCTCTCAGGAGCCCCTCTGTGTGGGGTGATAGGCACTAAATACATAAACATTTAGAGAAAACCAAAAATAAAATAAAATTTAAAAATTGGGATATTATAAAATAAGAAATATTAAATTTTTTTTGACATTTTCCTTTCATTACTGAAATATCTGTTGTCCTGTATATACAGTGACATTTTTTTCCATTTATTCATCATTCACTAGTGTCTTACTTTTTTTTCATTTTGTTTTCGAAGAAGATTTAGGTCACAGTAAAGTCACATACAGAATGCAGGGTCTTCCATATACCCAACATCCTCCCCCTTTCCCCCCTTCCCATATTAATACCTTTTTATATATGGATGGTACATTTTTTACAATTGAAATACAATAGTAGTAATAGTGAAACATATCTACTAACCATGGTCAATGGTTTACATTATAGTTTACATTTTAGACCGTACACTTAAAAATTTTGATGATATTTAACATGGCCTGTGTCCATCATTGCAAGATCATGTAGAACACTTCCATGGGCCACTAAATACCCCCTGTTCCATCTATTCTATTCCTCCCTCCCCTCCATTCAGGTCCATGATGACCACCCAGCTTCAGTTCTTGGATGACAAGATTTATAGTTACTTGCAACAACACTGAAGTCTTGACTCACTGGTTTGTCCTCCCCTATTAGGAACTGCCCATGCTCTCAAGACTCCCACCCCTCTGTTGAGAATATATTGGTCCTCCTCAGGATGGGAGTCCAGCTCCTTCCCACTCAAAATGTGGGTGTCCACCCACTGATACAACACATTATGACAAAATGATCACTCGCGCACTCCCTAGATGCCTGCCCCAGGTGCAACCTGTCCCAAATGTGCCCTCATTCAACACCCTAAACCAGTATTCCTACCTTGTCATATTGCCAAAAGAGAGCTCCCACTTTTGTACTTTCAACCACATATATGCCAAACCCCAGTGTTCACCTGATCCCTCCACCAAACCTCCCCCCATTTCCATGGACTGTCCAACCCACCCTCCCCGCTCTACCAACCTGTCAAACCTGCACCACCCAGCCCAATAATATCACTATCCTCCTCTCATATCCCTTCAATGCCCAACTACTTCCACCTTTTCATAGATTATGCCCATATGGGCATTGGTTCACACCTTCTTCTCCCTTTCTATTTCCTGTAAACTTATCTTCCAGAAAATAGCTCTCTGAGTCTGCTTGATTTGCTTAATTCATATCACTGAGATCATCTAATATTTGTCCTTCGATGCCTGGCTTGCTTCACTCAAAATAAGGTCCTCAAGATTCATCCATGTTATCCCATGCATTAGCACTGTATTCCTTCTAAGAGCTGAGTAATATTCCATTGTATGTATATACCACATTTTGTTTATCCATTCATCTGTTAATGGTCATCTGGGTTGATTCCAACTTTTGCCAATAGCTATGAACATTAGAGTGCATATATCTCTTCATGTCCTTGCTTTCAGTTCTTCTGGGTATATAACCGGCAGTGGAATTGCTGGGGCATATGGAATTTCTATAGTTAGTTTTTTGAGGAAATGCCACACTGTCGTCCACAATTCCTGGACCATTCTACATTCCCACCGGCAGTAGATGAGTGATTCCATTCCTCCACATCCTCTCTAACACTTGTCCTCTGTTTTTTTAATAAGCTGCCAGTCTAATGGGTGTAAGATGATATCTCATTGTAATTTTGATTTACAGTTCCCTAATAGCTGGTGATGTTGAACATCTTTTCATGTGCTTTTTAGCCATTTGTATTTCTTCTTTGGAGAAGTGTCTGTTCAAATTAGTTGCCCATTTTTAAAATGAGTTGTTTGTCCTTTTTTTGAGATATAGGATTTCTTTGTATATGCTGCATATTAGACTCCTATAAGAAAAATGGTTACCAAATATTTTCTCCCATTGCATAGGCTTTCTTGTCACTTTCTTTACAAACCCCTTTGAGGTGCAAAAGGTTTTAATTTTGAGGAGGTGACATTTATATATTTTTCTTTCGCTGCTCATGCTTTGGTTGTGAAGTTCATGAAGCCATTTCCTATTAAAAGGTCTTGTAAATGTGTCCCTATATTATCTTCCCAGATCTTTATGGTCTTGGCTATTATATTTAGATCTTTGATCCATCTTTTTTTTTTTTTTAATTATTTTATTTATTTATTTATCCCCCCTTTGCGGTTTGTGCTCACTGTGTCCATTTGCTGTGCGTTTTTCTGTGTCTGCTTGTCTGCCTTTGTTGCACCAGCTGTCCCCACCGCACGGGCCCCGGGGATCGAACCCGGGGCCTCCCATATGGTAAACGGGAGCCCAACCAATTGAGCCACAGCCGCTTCCCGCTTTGATCCATCTTGAGTTGATTTTTGTATAAGGTGTGAGATGGTATTCCTCTCTCATTCTTTTGGATACGGATATGCAGTTCTCCAAGCACCATTTGTTGAAGAGGCCATTCTCTCTCAGTTGAGTGGGCTTGGTTGCCTTCTCAAGTATCAGATGACAGTATATGCAAGGATCTATATCAGAAATCTCAATTTGGTTCCATTGGTCGGTATGTCTATCCTTGTGTCAATACCATGCAGTTTTGACCACTATAGTTTTGTATGTTTTAAAGTCAGGTAGGGAGATGGATGTGGCTCAAATGGTTGGGCATCCATCTCCCATATGGAGGAACCTGTGTTCAATCCCTGGGACCTCCCAGCAAAAATGAAAGTAAAAATATAGAAGGTGCACGGCCTAACAGGCTCTCTGTGCAGGTGTGCTGTCAGGCCCCGCAAATGGGTGAGCCCCCCAGGCTCCACGCATAGGTGCACCATCAGGCCCCATGAGTGGGTGCACCATTAGGCCCCGTGAGCAGGTGTGCCGCCAGGCCCCACATACGGGTGAGCCCCCAGGCCCCGCCCGTGGGTGCGCCATCAGGCCCTGCGAGCTGGTGCACCACCAGGTCCCGTGAGCGGGTGAACTCCCCAGGCCCTGCACGTGTGTGTGCCATCAGTACCCGTGTGCAGGTGCACCTTCAGGCCCCACAAGTGGGTGCACTGACAGGCCCCACTGAACCATGCAAAATGATGATGACGTAACTGGTCAGTGATACAAGGGAGAGCCAAGATGAGAAGCGCCAAGAAACCAGGAACTAAGGTGGCACAGGTGGTAGGATGCCTCTCTCTCACATCAGAGTTTCCCAGGATCTTAACCTGGTGAAGACAGGAAGAGAAGGATAAGAAGAGAGGGCAGGAAATAGACACAGATAATTGCCCAGCGAATGGACACAAAAACAGCAAAAATGGGGACGGGGGGCGGGAATAGAAATGGATAAAAGTAAATAAATAAATAAATAAATCTTAAAAAAAAATAAAGTCAGGTAGTGTGATTCCTCCTATTACAGTTTTCTTTTTCAATATGTCTTTGGCTATTTGGGGCCTCTTGCCCTTCCAAATAAATTTCATAGTTAATTTTTCCAATTTGGTAAAAGATTCTCTGTTGATTTTTATTGGAATTGCATTAAATCTGTAGATTGGTTTGTGTAGGATAGACATCTTAATGATGTTTAGTCTTCCCATGCATGAACAGGGAATATTTTTCCATTTATTTAAATCTTCTTTGATTTCCTTTAACAGTATTGTGTAGTTTTCCGTGTTTTAGTTAAATTTATTCCTAGATATTTGATTCTTTTAGTTGCTATTGTAAATGGGTTTTTTAAATTTCCTCCTCAGATTGCTCATTATCATGTACAGAAATGCTATTGATCTTTGCGCATTTTTCTTGTAACCTGTGACTTTACTGAACTCTTTTATAAGCTCTAGAAGCTTTGTTGTAGATTTCTCAGGGCTTTCTATGTATAGGATCATGTTGTCTGCAAATAGTGAAATTTTGACTTCTTCCTTTCCAATTTGGATGCCTTTTATATCTTTTTCTTGCCTAAGTGCTTGAGCAAGGAGTTCTAACACAATGTTAAGTAGGAGTGGTGATAATAGACATCCTTGTCTTGTTCCCGCTCTTAGAGGGAAAGTTTTTAGGGTTTCACCATTGTAAATGCTGTTAGCTATGGATTTTTCATATATACCCTTTATCATATTGAGGAAGTTTCCTTCTATTCCTATCCTTTGTAATGTTTTTATCTGGAAAGGGTGCTGTATTTTGTCGAATGCTTTTTTTTGCATCTATAGAGATGATCATGTGATTTTTTTCTTTCTCTCTGTTTATGTGGTGGATTACATTGATTTTCTTATATTGAACCATCCTTGCATACCAGGAATGAAACCCACTTGATTATGATGTATAATTCTTTTGATGTGTTGTTGAATACGATTGGCAAGTATTTTGTTGAGGATTTTGGCATCTAGGTTCTTTAGAGAGATTGGTTTATAATTTCCCTTTATTGTGGCATCTCTTTTTGGCTTTTGTATTAGGGTAATGTTGGCGTCATGGAATGAGTTAGGCAATGTTCCTTCTACTTCTATTTTTTGGAAGAATTTAAACAGGATTGATGTTAATTCTTTCCAGAATGTTTGGTAGAATTCAACTGTGAAGCTGTCTGGTCCTGGGTTCTTCTTAGTTGGGAGGTTTTTGATGACAAATTCAATCTCGTTACTTGTGAATGGTCTGTTGAGTTCTTCAGTTTCTTCCTTTATCAATGTAGCCTGCTTGTGTGTTTCTAAGGATTTATCCATTTCCTCTAAATTATCCTTCTTGTTGGCATATAATTTTTCAAAATATCCTCTTATGATACTCTTTATTTCTGTGGGGTCAGTGGTGATATCCCCTTCCTTGTTTCTTATTTTTTGTATTTGCTACTTCTGTCTTTTTTTCTGTTAGGCTAGCTAAGGGTTTGTCAATTTTATTGATCATCATCTCGATGAACCAGCTGCAGCAGTTTGATATTATTGATGTATTCCCCCCAAAAAATATTGGATTATGTTTGTAAACTGGTCTTTTCCTCTGGGCATATTAGAGTGTATTGAATTCAGAGATTTTACTTTTACTTGATTAAATAATGATTAAGGCTTTGATTGGGCCACGTCAATAGGACATTGCATCCCTGCCCCACTGGTGGGCAGTGTCTCACACAGAAACCACGCCACAGAGAAGCTAGTTTGGAGTTTTGAGCTGGAACCTGGGAAGCGACACACAGGAGAAGAACAGAGAGGAATAGAGACGATTTCTTAGACATGGCAGAAGCCCCAGGATGAGAGACAGAGCCATTTACCTGATAGTCTACAGCTGGCCTTGTGGAGAGAGGCAACGCTTAGAGATCCTCATATTCTACAGCTGACCTTGTGGAGAAAACGAAGTATCTGAGCACAGAGTGATGAGGCAAGGGAAGAGAGGAACCCAGGAAGTCTGAACCCTGGCAGACATCGGCAGCCATCTTGCTCCAACACATGGCACTAGACTTTGGTGAGGGAAGTAACTTATACTCCATAGCCTGGTAAGTGTAAGGTTCTACCCCAAATAAATACCGTTTATAAAAGCCAACAGATTTCTGATATTTTGCATCACCACCCGTTTGGCTGACTAATACACCAGCTTTTGGTTTGTTTTATTTTTTTCTAGTGCTTTTTTATTTTCTCTTTCATTTAGTTCTGCTCTAATCTTTGTTATTTCCTTTTTTCTACTTCTTTAGGGTTAGTTTGTTGTTCTTTGTCTAATTCCTCTAGGTGTGCAGTTAGGTCTTCAGTTTTAGCTCTATCTTTTTGGATATATGCATTTATGGCTATGAATTTCCCTCTCAGCACAGCTTTTGCTGCATCCCATAGGTTTTGATATGTTGTGTTGTCATTTTCATTCGTTTCAGGGTAGTTACTGATTTCTTTTGTAATTTCGTCCTTGACCCACTGTTTGTCTAAGTGTTTTGTTTAACTTGCATATCTTTGTGCCTAATTTGGTTCCCTGGCCCTTACTGATTTCCAGCTTCATTCCACTGAGGTCTGAGAAATTACTTTGTATAATTTCAGTCTTTCTGAATTCATTGAGAATTGTTCTGTGGCCTAGCGTGTGGTCTATCTTGGAGAATGATCCATGTACACTTGAGAAGAAAGTATATCCTGCTGTATTTGGGTGTAGTGTTCTGTATGTGCCTGTTAGGTGAGATTTTTAAATGTATTATTCTAAGTCTTTGTTTCTTTATTGATTCTCTGTCAAGATATTCTGTATAATAGTGATAATGGTGTATTAAATGCTCCCATTATAATTGTAGAATCATCTATGTCTCCACTTATTTTTTCCAGAAATTGCCTCATGTATTTTGAGGCACCTCAGTTAGTTGCATAAACGTTTATGATTGTTCTTTGTTCTTGAAAGATTACCCCTTTTACTAATATATAGTGTCCGTCTTTGTCTCTTAAAATAGTTTTGCATTTAAAGTCTGTTTTGTCCAATATTAGTGTAGCTACCCCCGCCCTTTTTTGGTTGTTGTTTGCTTGTAAGATTGTTTTCCAGCCATTCACTTTCAGTCTTATGGAATCCCTGGGTCAAAGGTGGATTTCTTGTAGACAGCATATAGATGGGTCATATTTCCTTATCCCTTCTGGCAGTCTGCGTCTCTTGACTGGTAAGTTCAATCCATTAACATTCAGTGTTATTACTCTCAAGGAATTACTTATATTAGCTATATAGTCTTTAGTTTTATGTATTTTATATATTGTTTTTATTTCTCCTTTTTAAAATTTTTTCTTATACTCTCCTCTAACTCTCTCCTGTTTTTTTCCTTTCAACCTCCAGAAGTCCCTTTAGTATTTCTTGAAGGGCAGTTTTCTTATTGGCATAGTCTCTTAATTTCTGTTTATCTGTGAATATTTTGAGCTCTCCATCATTTTTGAATACTAGCTTTGCTGGATAGAGAATTCTTGGCTGAAAATTTTTTCTTTTAGTACCTTAACTATGTCATACCAGTGCCTTCTTGCCTCCATGGTTTCAGATGAGAAATCAACACTTAATCTTATTGAGCTTCCATGTATGTGATGGTTCTCTTTTTTTCTTGCTGCTTTCAGTATTCTCTCTTTTACTTGTGCATTGGACAGTTTGATAAGTATATGTCTTGCAGTAAACCTGTTGGGATTGATACTGTTTGGGTGTGCTGCACTTCCTGGACATGTCCATTCATCTCCCTCAAAAGTGTTGGGAAGTTTTCGGCCATTATTTCCTCCAACACTCCTTCTGTTCCCTTTCCCTGCTCTTCCTCCTCTGGGATGCCTATAATGCCTATGTCTGTGCGTTTTGTGTTGTCATTCCAATCCCTAAGTCCCTGTTGCATTTTTTATGTATCTCTTCTACTATCTGTTTGATTTCAGATGTACTGTCTTCCAGTTCGCTAATTCTTTCCTCTGCCAGTTCAAATATGCTGTTATGTGCTTCCTGTGTGTTTTTTATTTCTTGGATTGTGCCTTTCATCACTATCATATCCGTTATCTTTTTATGTATGTTTACAATTTTTTCAGTATGTTCTCCCAGGGTCTTCTTAATATCCTTGATCTCTTCCTTCACTTCATTAAGTTGTTTCATAATATTTGTTTGGACGGCTCTGATTAGTTTTTCCATGTTCTGCATCTCTTCCTGGTTTTTAGTTTGTTCATTGGACTGTTCCTTGTCTTCCTGTTTCTTAGTGTTGTTTATTATTTTTTTGTTGGTGTTTTGGCATCTCTTAATCTTGATGGGTTTATTCAGTTTATTAGTTTCTCTTTCTACTTTAGGGTTTTATTTAGTTGCTGTTTTTGTGTGTGTGGTAAGTTTTCTCTTTGACACTTTGTTCCTCTTTTTCTGTTTCCTTGCTTTTGTCTATGTTCCCTTGAAAGAAAAAGATTAGGGCCTGGGAAAGGAAAAGAGATAAGAAGAGAAAAAGGATAATAGTAATAATAATAGCAAAATGTAGAAGGGGAACGTATAAGGCCTAGGAAAATGAATAATTAACTCATGTAAGAAGTGCAGACGGGAAGCGGCTGTGGCTCAATCAGTAGGGCTCCCGTTTACCATATGGGAGGCCCTGGGTTCGGTTCCCGGGGCCTCCTGGTGAAGGCAAGCCCGCCTGCACGGCGTGGTTAGCTGACCCAGCGAGCACAAGCAGCAAGGGGGCGATAAATGAATAAATAAATAAATAATCTTTAAAAAAAAAAAAAAAAAAGAAGTGCAGAGGAATAGAATAAAAACAATGAAATGAAAAGCCAAACAGAGAAAAATATCTAGAATGAATTAAAGGCCAGAATGATAAGAAGTGAGTGAAAGAGAAAAGAAAGACAATATGCAAAAAAATTAAAAAAGAAAGAAAACAGAGAATAGAGGACATAGAAATAATAACAAGAAAAATTGAAGACTAAACAAAGAGGTGGAATGTAAGAACAGAAACAAAAAGGAGAAGATAGGAAGATGAAGGAAGGGAAAGAAATAGGTAGACAAAGGGAAGAAAGGGGGGGAAAAAAGACCAAAAACCAAACACTCAAGCAAGCAGTCAAAGAAAAACTGAGGAAAAACAGCCTTTGCTCTTAGGCCCCTGAGGAGCTTCTAAGGCTGCTGGTGTTTATCAACCAATTATCCTGCAGCCTGCCCTCTGCAGGTTTTGAATCGGGTTTTAGTGAGTAAACTAAGTTAACTTTTTTTAAAAAAGGAACCTTTTTTAAGAAAAGTAAAAGACCCAAGAGAAGCTAATACAAAAATAATGTCTATGTGTACCCTGTCATAAAGTATCAGCTGGGTGTTTGATAACCCAGTGGATCACTACTCTAAGGAGAGTCAGGAATCAAACTATGGACCTTGTATATTCAAGTGGAGAGCCTTCCACTGAGCTACACTTTCTCCTTGGGTCAGTTAGATATAGAGCTATCCAGCCACTTTCCCTAGGGCGGGTTTAACTCTTTTCATTTGAGTAGATTCCTGCTGATTAGGAGCCTATCTGTCTCTGCTCCCTTTGTATTCTTATTGCTTTCTCTCCTAGCACAGCAGGACATGATAGACTGTGTGATTGGATCCTGCCTCACCTCTCCTGGTCAGGTTGAGTTCCATTCTGAAATTCGAGTGGGACCCTGGTATCCGAACTCACCTTAGAGAAATGACTTTCAACCCTTTTCCAGACCTCCGCCTCCTCCCAGGGGACCCTAAATAGGTCCTTGGAAGGTTATTAAGTGCTTCCTACTGCCCACCTCCGTTAAGGTTGTTGGAATTTTGATAATTTTTAGCACAGGACTAGTCAATTGCCTAACTCAACCCTTTACCAGCCCAAGTTCCTCTCTCCCGGGTCAGCTAGGTAAATCAGGCTGCCTAAGCAGATTTGCCTCTCCCCTCTTCCCGGTGTCACCCCTTGCCAGCTGGTGTGCTCCATAAAGTTCAGTGGAGGTCCGGGTAACCAAACATACAGAAAGGAAACCCCTCTCTACCTTTTGGCAGAACCCTCTTACTCCCAGAGGAGGCTCCCTCCCATTCGGGAGTCCAGGCTCCTGGCTTTTTGTACTGAAGGTAGGGCTTTCAAGTACCTACCTTCAGTCGAAGGTCGACTGTCTTTTCCAGCCACCAGGGAGAAAAGTTACGGTTTTCCCTTGGGCTTTTTATCTCTTTGTCCAGTTCCCTCCAGATCGGTGTCCTTAAGCCTCCTGCTCTGTGGGTTCCCAAAACAGCTGACGTAGGTAGGATCTTGCCCCTTCTCATCTGTTTTTTGCAAGAGAGATGGCAAGTGCCCACTTAAACCGATGCCATCTTGCTGGACCACCCCCCCGCCACCATTTTTAGATATTGTCTTTATGAGTACTATGGGGCTTAAAGGTAACATCCTAAATCTATAACAATCACCATTGATTTTATACTAACTTTATTTCAACAACATACCCAAAACCTCTTAAATTCAAGACATTTTTCTGCTATTTCTTTAAATATTTTTTCTGTCTCTTTCTTTCTTTTGCTGGGACTACCACAATGTGTATTTTGAATGCTTGATGATGTCCCCACAGGTTTCTTAGGCCCTGTTCTCTTTTTACTTTTTTTATTTTTTTGCTCCTCAGCCTGAGTTATTTCAATTTTCTCATCTTTGAAATCACGGATTCTCTTTTCTGTTAGCTCTAATCTGCTAAGGAAATCCTCTAAGGATTTTTTTAAAAATTTCAGTTATTGTGTTCTCCAATATTTCTGTTTGGTTCCTTTTTAAAATCTCTGTCTCTTTATTGAGATTGTCATATTGTTTATTCATCATTTTCCTGAAACCATTTAGGTCTTTTTGTGTTTTCTTCTAGCTTTTTGAGCATATTGAAGACATTTTTATTTTTTTTATTTTTTATTTATTTATTTAATTTTAAGGATTTTATTTATTTATTCATTTATCCCCCCCTTGCTGCCCACGCTCGCTGGGTCAGCCAACCACGCTGTGCAGGCGGGCCCGCCTTCACCAGGAGGCCCCGGGAACCGAACCCGGGGCCTCCCATATGGCAAACGGGAGCCCCACCGATTGAGCCACAGCCGCTTCCCTGAAGACATTTTTAAATATCATCGTCTGGTATGAATATACATTCATTAAAGGCACACATGGAACATATACAAAAATTGAATAAATTTTGAAAGTTGGAAATCAGAGAGATAATATTCTTTGACCAGAATTCTACTACACTAGATATCGAAAGGTAATTGGAAAATTCCCACAAGTTGGAAATTAATAAGCAAATATCTAAATAATCTATGGATCAAAATAAACCAAAATGACAATTAGGACATTTTTTGAACCAAACAAAACTAAAAACAGTTCATATCCAAACTTGAGAGATACAGCTAAAGGAAAAATTATTTTATTAATGTTTAAATACTATAGAATAAAGACTGAAAAGTAGTGAGCTAAGTATCTGTATTAGGGTTCTCTAGAGAAATAGAACCAACAAGTTATATGCAAATGTGTATGTGTGTGCATATACACATATATATACACACACACACATACATGCATATATATTTACATATGACTATTTCAAGGAATCACCTCACACAATTGTGGGGGCTGGCAATTCTGAATTCCATAATATAGGCATAATTCCATAGAGTAGAGAAATTCTAGTAAAACTGATTTTAAATTCTTGAGTCCGAATTTCTTAGGGGAAGCTGACAGACTGGCAAATCTGATAAGAATTGATGCAGAATTTTTGAGACTTCAGTCTGTAAGGAAAGCCAGCAGAATGGAAACTCAGAGAGAAATACAGGGTGTAGTCTTGAGGCAGAATTTTCTTCCCTCTGGACTTCTCAGTTCTTTGCTCTTAAGGCCCCCAGCTGATTGGATGAGGCCTACCCATGTTTATTGAGGATAATCTCCTTTACCTAAAGTCAAGTGATTATAGTTGCTAATCCCATCTACAAATACATCCCTAGCAACATCTAGGCCAGTAATTGACCAAACAATTGGCCACCATAACCTAGCCAGGCTGAAATATAAAATTAACCATCATAACATCCATCTCCATTAATTAGAAAAAGGACAGCAAAATAATACCAAGTGAAGTAGAAGGAATAAATGACAAATGTAAAAGCAGAATTCAATGGAATGAAAAACAAACATACAAATAAAGACAATAAAAAGAAAGTAAAAAACTTTTAAGGCTATAAAATTGATAAACTTCTGGGTGAGACTCTTAAAGAAAAAAGCAAAAGGCATAAATAACCGAAATCATAATGAATTCGGAGGCATTACTAATGATTAAGCATTAATTCAAACCCTAATCAGGATAAATTTTTAAAATTTTATTAATGGATTGGAAGATTTGATATTACAATGTCAGTTCTCTCTCAAGTGTTATATAGATTATACAATCAGATAAAAAATCCCACATTTTGGTGGAAATAGACAAGGTAATGCTAACATTTATATGGAAATGTAACGAACCACAAATAGCTGAAAACTCTTGAAAAAATTAAATTGGAAGGAAATTGCTCTGCCAGATATCAGGACTTGTGATAAATCTGCATTAATTAGGACACTGTGGTATTGGTGTAAAGAAAGACAAATAGACCCCTGGAACAGCATAGAGGGGTCAGAAAAGACCCTTGCCATATGTGTGCATTTTATTTATGACAAAGATGGCACTTCAGTCCAATGGACACAGTACAATATTTTCAATATAGTATGCTAGTAAAAATGGCTATTTATATGAAAAAATAAGAAATCAGATCTCTACTTCAAAATTCAATCCTAAAAACATATAGATTAATGAGAAGAATCAAAACTATATTCTCCAGTAGTACCTCCTAAAGCTAATTAAAAAGAAATATAAGAAAATATCTTCACATTTGCTGGGTAGGGAATATTTTCTTAAGATACAAAAAGCAATTTCATGAAGAAAATATTGATGAATTATACTATATTTAAAATAAGAATTTCTATTTATCAAAAAACACCAAGAAGAGAGTTTTAAGTCAGACTACAGAATTGGAGAAGATATTTACAAGATTTATGTCCAATAAATGCCTAGTATCATTCAAAATAAATAGTGAACTACAAAATCAACAACAACAAAAAACAAACAACCAAACAGACAAATAAATGAAAAAAAAAATTGATGAGAAAGCACTGTCAGGCACTTCAGAAAATTAGATATGTAAATGCACAATAAATACATAAAAAGTGTTCATACTCATTAGTAATCAAATAAACACGAATGAAAACCCTCAAGATACCTCTACATACCAACAAGAATGGCAAAAAAAAAATGAAGTATGTCAATACCTAGTATTGGCAATGATGTGGAGCAATGGAAATGCTCACCAGTGCTACTAGGAGTATAAAGTGGTGGAACTGCTTTGGAAAAGAGTTTAAAAATATATAGTAAAGCTGAAGATATGTAAACCCCACCATCTTTTAATTCTACCCCTGGTTGTTTGTCCTGGAGGCACTTGTATATGTGAGTCCTAGGAAAACATGTACAAGAATTTTAAGAGCAGAAGTGTTTGTAATAGCTAAAAAGTGGAAACAACACAAATCCTCATTAATAATAGAATGGATAGATCAATTGTGAAATGTTTGTAAAATAGATTATATAAGTACGAAATTGAGCAACCTAGAGATATGTATAACATAGATTAGCATGAAAACCATATGTTGAATGAAAGAAGCATCACCACCATCTATTTCCAAAGCTTTCCAATTAACCAAAATAGACATAATGTACAAAGTAAATATCACCTCCCCATTTTCTAGCCCCAATCTATCCTCTGGTAATTTATATTCTAGATTGTAACTGTTTGAGTTTACTTACTATAATTAGTTCTTATCACTGAGATCATAAGACATTTGTCTTTTTGTGTCTGGCTTATTTCACTCAGCATAATGTTCCTCAGGATTCATCCATATTGTCACATGCATCTGGACTTCATCCCTTTATATGGCTGAATAATATTCCATTATATAAAAAAATAAATATATATATGCCACATTTTGTTAATCTATTCATCTGTTGATGGGGCATTTATGTTGCTTCTATCTTTGGCAATTGTGTAATGCCACTAGGAACATTGCTGTGCAAATATATGTTCGAGTCTCTGCTTTCAGTTCTTGTGGTTCTATACCTAATAGTAAGATTGCAGGGTCATATGGTAAATTTAAACTTAGATTCCTGAGGAACTGCCAGACTGTCTTCCAAAGTGGCTGTACCATTTTATATTCCCACAAGCAGTAAATGAGTGTTTCTATTTCTATATATCCTCTTCAACACTTGTAGTTTTCTGTTTTTTTAAAAATAATAGCCATCTAGTGGGAAAGAAATTATTTCATTTTGGTTTTGGTTTGCATTACCCTAACAGCTAGTGATGTTGAGCATCTTTTCATGTGCTTTTTAACCATTTGTATATCCTCTTTGGAAAAATATCTATTCAAGTCTTTTGCCCTTTTTAAAATTGGGCTTTTTATTGTTGAGTTACCAGATTTCTTTATATATTCTGGGTACTAAACCCTTATCAGATGTGTAGTTTCTGAATATTTTTTTCCCATTGAGTAGGCTGCCTCTTCACTTTCTTTACAAAGTCCTTTGACGTGCAAAAGTTTTTAATTTTGAGGAGGTCTTATTTACTTATATTTTCTTTCACTGTGTGTGCTTTGGGTTTAATGTCTAAGAAATCATTTCCTACCACAAGATCTTGAAGGTACTTCCCTATATTTTCTTCCATGAGCTTTATGGTCCTGGCTCTTACTTTTATGTCTTTGATTCATTTTAAGTTAATGTTTGTATAACATGTGAGATAGGAGTCCTCTTTATTCTTTTAAATATGGATATCCAATTCTCCCAGCACAATTTGTTGAAGAGACTATTCTGTCCCAGTTGAGTGGACTTGCCAGCCTTTTCAAATATCAATTGGCCGTAGATGTGAGGGTATATTTCTGAACTCTTAATTTGATTTCATTGGCCAATATATGTATCATTATGCCAGTACCATGCTGTTTTGAGCACAGTAGCTTTGTAATATGCTCTAATGTCAGGAGGTGTCAGTCCTCCAAATTTATTCATCTCTTTCAAGATGATTTTTGCAGAGAGAAAGCCAGAAGCTGAAAGCAATGATACCTAGAGGAGAAAGGAGAGACAGCAGACCCTGTCATTGTGTCCTGCCTTGTGACAGGAGCCCAGGATCGCTGGTAGCTGTGTCTTTGGGGAGACAGCTTCACATAATCTGTTGATTTGGACATTTTTCTCATCTTGGGAACTGTAAGCTTATGAGTTAATTAATCCCAGTTGTTAAAGCCAACCCATTTCTGGTATATTGCCTTGCTAGCCTTTAGAAAATTAAAACAGTCCTTCTTTATCTCTTTTTTTTTCTTTTTTATTGTGGGTAAAAATCAAAATTTCACAATACATACCAACATTTGCAAAATGATATATAAATATATATGCATATATGTGCATTTGCTTACAAAAATGTTATTTTTATATATATATATATATTTATCCCTTATAACATCTTTGCATTTAAAGTCTATTTAGACTAATATTAGTATAGCTACCCCAGCTCTTTTTTGTTTACTGTTTGTGTGCAAAATATTTTTCCAACCTTTACTTTCTACCTATTTGTGTCTATGGGAACAAGGAGAATCTCTTGTAGTCAGCATATAGATGTGTCAGGCTTTTTAATCCATTCTTCTAATCTGTGTCTTTTGATTGGGTAGTTTAATTCATTAACATTCAATGTTATTACTGTAACGGTAGTACTTACTTTAACCATTTTATCATTTGGCTTTAATACGTCATATCTTATTTTGTCTCTCATTTTACCCTTATAGTTACACTTACTGATAATCTTTATTTCTACATTCTCCTCCAAGCCTTCTCTCCTGTCTTATCCATTCAGCCTGTAGGTCTCTGTTTAGTATTTCTTGTAGGGAAGGGTCTCTTGCTGGCAAACTCTCTCAGTTCCTGTTTATCTGTGAATATTTTAAACTCCATCTCATTTTTGAAGGATAGTTTTGCCAGATAAGGAATTCTTGGCTGGCAGTTTTTCTCTTACAGTACCTTAAATATATCATACCACTGCCTTCTTGTGTCCATGGTTTCTGATAAAAAATCGGCACTTAATTTTATTGCTGTTCCCTTGTATGTGACAAATTGTTTTTCTTTCTCTGCTTTCAGGATGTTCTCCTTATCTTTGGTATTTGACATTATGATTAGTATGTGTTGGGGTAATTCTACTAGGATTTTTTCTTTTTGGAGTACGCTTTTTTTGGAGTGCTTTTTGGACATGAATATGTATGTCTTTTATAAGAGTTTGGAAATTTTGGGCCATTATTTCCTCAAATGTACTTTCTGCCCCTTTTCTCTTCTGTTCTTCTGGACACACATGATGCAGATGTTTGTGCACTTTGTGCTGTCACTCAGATTCCTGAGACACTACTCCATTGTTTCTATTCTTTTCTCTGTTTTTCTGACTGAATGATTTTGATTGTCTTTTGCTCATTTTCTAAAGGATTGTTTATTTTACTGTTTTTTCTTTTTTTAAACAAATCAATTTTATTGATACATACTAATAAAACATAATTCATGTAAAGTGTACAATCAATGGTATTTGGTATAATCACATAGTTGTGCATTCATTGCTTCAATAATTATTAGAGCATTTTCATTATTTCGTTATTTCAATAATAATAAACAAAAAACAGACAAACAAGAAAATTCTTCACCTTTAAATCTATGTCTGCTGTACATACCTACTATTTCTGGCTTTTCTTACACAATTATTTATTTATTAAGCAGTTTTTTTGGGGATATATTCACATTCCATATGATCTATCCAAAGTGTATAATCAATGGCTTTTACAGTATTGTACATTCATCACCACAAAAATTTTTATAACAATTTCATTACTCCAAAAAGAAAAACTCCACACATGTTAGCAGTTCTTCCGTAGTCTTACATAACTACTAATCTAATTTCATCTTTTTAAATTGATTTATATTAATATTTTGTATAAATTGAATCATACAATATGTAGTACTTTGTGTCTGGTTTCTTTCACTTAGCATAATGTTTTTTGTCTGGTATTAATATCTTGTAGTATTAACTTACATTTGTTCAGTTTCAAAGAAAGATGGTCTTATATATACAATTTTACCCATATTCATATTTCACATGCGATTTTACTATGCTATATAGTCCCACGTTACATTTTTTAGCTTTCCTTTTAGTAACATAAATGAACTTAGACTTTCCCTTTAAAACACTTTCATACCCATGTAATAGTACTGCTGATTACAAACATTATGTTGGCCTTTCACCTTTTATATTCATTTCCAAAGATTAACATACATCATTTTTTACCAATTGTGCACAAATTAACCCTCGGCTTTCCATTCTCTGACCTCTTTCTATTTTCCGGTGACTAATATTCAAGTTTTTAGCTCCATGAGATTACAGAATATATTTAGTTGATAGTAGCACAATCATACAGTATTTGTCCTTTTGTGCCTGGCTGTTAAGTTTTTTTTTTTAAGATTTTATTTATTTATTCATTTATCCTCCCCTTGCTGCTTGTGCTCGCTGGGTCAGCTAACCACTCCGTGCAGGCGGGCTTGCCTTCACCAGGAGGCCGCGGGAACCGAACCCGGGGCCTCCCATATGGTAAACGGGAGCCCTACTGATTGAGCCACAGCCGCTTCCCTGGCTGTTAAGTTTTAAAAGATCTTTATATAGTCTAGATATTAATCCTTTGTAAGATATTTGGTTTGCACATATTTTATCCCAGTCTAGAGCTTGGCTCTTCATCTTTTTCACAGTATCTTTCACAGAGTAAAATGATCTGATTTTGATGAAGTCCAATTTATCCTTTCATCATTTTGTTTTCTTTTAGTTATCATGCTTTTGCTGTCATGTCTAAGAACTCTTCAGCAAGGCATTGGCCCTAATATTTCTCATGTATTTTCTTTTAAAACTTTTACAGTTTTATGTTTTAAGTTTCAATCTATGATCCATTGGGAGTTAATTTTGTTTAAGGTGTGAAATTTAGGCCAAGATTTAAATTTTTGTGTTTTGCTTATAGGTATCCATTTCCTCCAGCATCATTTGTTGAAAATACTATCCTTCTTCCCTTTATTTGCTTTTGCAACATTGTCAAAATTCATTTGGCCATACTAGTGGAAGGCTACTTTGGAGTTCTTTATTCTGTCCCATTGATCTATGTACGCACACCTTTGCTATGCCACACAATGTGTTGATTACTGTAGTTATATCATAAGTCTTGAAATCATGTAGAAAGTTTACTCCCACTTTATTAATCTTTTTCAAAATTGTTGTTGCCATTCTATTTCCTTTGACTTTCCATGCAAATTTTATAAAAAAGTTTTTCTATAGGTATAAAAACTCATGCTGGGATTGGATATGAATAGTACTAACTTTGCATATCAATTTGGGGATTATTGGTATCTTTAAATGTTGAGTTTTCCAATTCATTAACAAACTATATCTCCCCATTTATTCAGGTCTTATTAGATTTCTTTCATCAGTATTTTATAGTTTTCATCATAAAACTACTGGACATGATTTTTTATGTTTACATTTGATTTCTGAATGATTATATATGGTATTGTATTTGAATTTATAGTTTCCACATAATTGATGATAATGTATAGAAATGCTATTGATTTTTTTTTTTTTATTATGGGTAAAAATCAAAATTTTCACAATACATACAAACATTTGCAAAATGATATATAAATATATATGCATATATGTGTATTTGCTTACAAAAATGTTGTTTATATATATATATATACACATATCTTTTAAGAGGTGCTTAGATTACCCAAAATATTACACGGAACCCACTGGGATTCCCATGTTGCCCACCTCCCACACCTCCCATCACATCCCACACAAACATCTCCCACAGTCTGGCCCACCACACTCAATGAACTAACACATCCTGGAGCCTTGCCACCAACCATAGACCACAGTTCACACTGTAGACCACACTCTCTCCCACTCAGTTCTGAGTGGTGTGTGCTGATTTAAAATGGCCTACATCCGTTGCCACAACAGTACTCAGGACAACCTCCAACTCCCAAAGAAGCCCCTGTATTTCAACTGCTCATCCCCTCCCTATCCCAAAAGTGTCAAGTGGCCACTGGCTCCACCTCATTGTTATAATTTCTGCGTTGCTAGAATCACCATATGTGAACAAGAGAATACCATCAAATCCACTCTATCAGTCTTATAGTCCATGCTATTGCTAAACTCACTTATTAGTTCCAGGAGTTAAGTTTTAGATTTCTTGTGGTTTTCTATGTAGGCCATCCTGTAATCTGCAAGTAGGGGTAGTTTAATTTTGTCATTTTTTATATATACAAATTTATTTCCTTTTCTTGTTTTATTGCACTGGCTAGAATTTTCATTATTATGTTAAATATCAATGGTAAACTGGATGTCTTTGCCTTGTTCCTGATTTAAGAAGGAAAGCATTCAGTATTTCACTATTAAGTATGATGATAGCTGTAGTTTTTTTGGTACTTGTTCTTTATAACATTGAAGAAGTTCTACTCTATAGTTTTCTTAGATATTTTATTATTTATGAATGAATGTTGGAATTTTGTTGAATGCATTCTCTAAATCAATTGATATTATCACGTGAATTTTCTTCTTTAGCCTATTAATTTAGTGGATTACATTGATTATTATTGATTATTAATCCACCCTTGCATTGCTGGAATCAACCCCACTTGGTTATGGTGTATATCTTTTTACACTTTACTAGATTAGGTTGACACAAATTTTGTTAACGTTTTTTGTGTCTATATTAATAAGGGATATTGCTCTACAGTTTTCTTTTTTGTACCACTTTGGCTGATTTTGATATAAAATGAATTAGGAAATTCTCCCTCTTATATTTTAGAAGAGATTGTGTAGAATTCATCTCTTAAAAGTTGTCAGAATTGTACAGTGAAACCATCTGAGCTTGGAGACTTAGTTCTCAAGAATTTTTTTAAACAATTTTTTGAAATATATCATTTATACATGAACATACATAAGCTATAAGTGTTCAGTAAATATCATGAACTTACAAAACAAATATGCATAACATCATACAGGGCTCCCACACATCACCCCCCACAAACACCCTACAATGTTGTGAAACATTTGTTAACAAATCATGAAAGAGCATCATCAAAGTATCACTACCAACTATAGTCCGTATCTTCCTCCCCTATACATTTTTTAAAGAACTTATTTATTTTATTTACTTTTATCCATTTTTACCCCCACATTTTTGCTGTTTCTGTGTTCATTCGCTGGGCGGCTCTGAGTCTATTTCCTGCCCTCTCTTCTCATCCTTCTCCTCCTGTCTTCACTGGGATTCGATCCTCAAAACCTCTGATGTGGGAGAGAGGCATCCTCCTGCATGTGCCACCTTAGTTCCTGTTTTTTTTGGTGCATCTCGTCTTGGCTCTCCCTTGTGTCACTCTCCTGTTATGTCATCATCTTGCTGTGTGGCTTGTGGGGCCTGGCGGCTCACCTGCACACGGGGCCTGGTGGCCCAAGTGCCTTCTATATTTTTCTCTTTTTTAAATTTTTACTGGGAGGTCCCGGGGATTGAACCCAGGTCCCTCCAAATGGGAGACGGACGCCCAACCACCCGAGCCACATCCGTCTCCCTGCTATATCTCCTAAGGTTGACCAAAGATACCCAAAGTTACAGTCTTTTCCCACACAGGTTGGTCATACAATAAATCAGGTTTAGTTTATCACCAGCATTCCAAAAACCAGACCTAGGGAGAAAAACTAGGTCTGGGGACACCTGCATGGTTTCTAATATAGCGAATGTTTAGACTGTCCTGATTATCACAAAATCAGGACAGCAAGAATATTCGCAATCAAGAATTTTTAAATTACCGATTCAACTTATTTAATAGTGTTTTGGTTTGTTAGGCTGCTGCAATGCAATAGAACAGAAATGGGTTGGCTTTTACAATGGGGATTTATGAGTTTAAAAGGTTATGGTTTTATGACTAAGAAAACTGTCCAAATCAAGACATGATCAGGTGATGCTTTCTCCCTGAAACTGGCTACCAATCCTGCACTCCTCTGTCATATGCCAAGACACATGGTGGTGTCTGTTTGTTACACACTTCTCTTCTGTGTTTTGTTGCTTTCAGCTCTGGCTTCTAGGGCTTTCTCTCTGTTTCTTTGGGTTTCTCTCTCTGTATTCATCCTGCTTATAAAGGACACCAGTAAGAAAATTAATACTCACCCTATGCCGTGACTTACTGAAGTAACCCAATAAAAATGTCCCACCTACAATAGGTTCTCACCCACAGGAATGGAGCAGCTTTAAGAATATGATTTTTTGGGGTACACACAGTCTCAAACTACCACACATATTTATAAGGCTATTCAAAGGATCTGTTTAATATTGGGCAAATTGTATTGTTTATGCTTTTCAGGGAACTGGTCTGTTTCACCTAATTTGTGAAAATGTGCAACTTCCTACTGGCCTCCATGATATGTGATGAAATATCCTCTCATTCCAGTTTTTGCTCTGTCTCTTAGGTGCTGCTTCTCTCTTGCTGCTTCCCATATTTTTTCTTTGCCTTTGGTTTTCAGAAGTTTGACTATGATGTGTCTTATTGTGGATTTCTTTGGGTTTATCCTGTTAGGAGTACCTGCAGCTTCTTGAATATATATGTTTGCTTTTTAAAAATATAATAAACTTTATTTTTTAAGGAGTTTTGGATTAGAAAAAAGTTACATCAAAAATAGGGGTTCCCATGTACGCCCCTCCCTCTCCCACATCATCCCCTATTTCTTTTAAATGTAGCAGTACAATTTATTATGATGTATCTGTAAAATCCACTCATTTAAAAAATACACATTTAAAAAAATGACTCACTTCTGGTAAGGACTAACCTACCTACAGTAATAATCTAAAAAATAAAACTATCATTGTGAAATTTATCAGTACTTCACACATCTAACAAATACTGAAGGAGGCAACTACCATTGTTATAACTTCTTTAAAGCCAAAAACGTAAGCACAAATCAGAATTAAGAAAAACTTCAGGATGTTCACATTTGCATGCAATTTTAGCTGAACTTTCAAAGATTCCATATATAACGAAACCACAAATTTGAATCAAAATGAATAATAAAAACATTTAAGCCTGTGACAAACTTACTCTACAGAAGCAAGGAAAGCAGAGTGAATAGTAATAACAGCAGTATATTTATGGAGAGAAAGGAATCTCTTATTTCCTTTATCATAAAACAAAAGTTGATGAGTCAACATTTTAATAACACTGACCAAGTTATTTACTATTCAAGAATTTGCTTTTCAAGTTGTGTCTTTAAAATGTATCCATCCATATATTTGGATTACATTAAATTTATACATCAAAAACATTTTGCTCAGAATTCTAATCTTAAGTATAAACTATAGCTTATCAAAGTATAGTCCATATACTATACAGTAATGCTACCATTTAGATTTAAATGCTTCATCTGAAAAACTTATCTTAAAAACAGGAGTTTTGCCCTGTTTCTCCAGAATAAAAGTCCCTATGTCTAAAACTTTAAATGATAATCAAAAAAGACAGATTCAAATAATTCATGCTATGCATTTTCCTTCATCGGGCTTTGATAAAAACAGAGCCATCTGGTGTTGGAGCACCATCTTCCTTCTCAGTTACAGTCTCTACAGTCCCAGAAGCAGACACTATAACCATTGTTTTATTTGTTGAAGCTGTCTTATGTTCTTCAGCAATAGCTGCACAAAAAGCAACAATCTCATCACTTTCAAAGTCATAGTCAGGAATTGACTTTGGTGAGAAGTCTGTTACTTCTGCTGATGATTCACTCTTTTTAATTCTCTGTGCCACTTTCTGCTGCTCCTAGAGTGTTCTTGCCCAAGAAAAGTCTTCTTTCCATATTTCAGGTTTCATTGGATAGATGTGAAGAGCTACTTGAAAACTTCGAATTGCTTCATCCATTTTATCCTTCGGCTCTCTGTTGTCACATTGTTCTGTTGTCTGTCTTCTTATCCCTTACTTTTACCCTCCCTAATAATATTCATTTCTAAACTCTTCTCCAAATCCTTCACCCTTGTTTTTTCCTTTCAGGCTGCAGGACCCCCCTTAGTATCTCTTGCAAATCTGGTCTTTTGGAAACATATTCTATCAGTTTTTGTTTGTCCGTGAAGACTTTGAACTCATCCTCATTTTTGAAGGACAGCTTTGTTAGATACAGAATTCTTGGCTGGCAGTTTTTCTCTTTTACTACCTTAAATACATCATACCACTTTCGTCTCTCCTCCATGGTTTATGATGAGAGGTTGGCGGTAACAGACCTGGATGAGATTAAAAATATATTAGAGGCACATAAGAGCAAATTTGAATTGCCTGAAGACAAAATTAGTGATTTTGAAGACCGAACATCTGAACTGGAACAAGAAAGAGAAGAGAATGGAAAAAATGGAACGGAGTCTCAGAGAATTAAATGACAATACAAAACACACAAACATTCATATTATTGGTGTCGCAGGAGAATGGAAAAGGAGCAGAAAGAATATTTGAGGAAATAATGACTGAGAACTTCCCAACTCTTATGAAGGACATAAATATCAACATCCAAGAAGGACAATGCACCCCAAACAGAATAAATTCGGATAGACCTACCCTGAGACATCTACTATTCAGAAAGACAAATATCAGAGATAAAGAGAGGATTCTGAAAGCAGCAAGAGAAAATCAAAGCATCACATACAATGAAACTCGATACGATTATATGCTTGTTTTTATGTTTATGTCCTTTGTCACGTTTGTGAAATTTTCAGCCATTATTACTTCATATTGTTTTTCAAACCAATTGTTTCTTCTCTCCTTCCAAGACTCCAATGACACCAGTGCTAGAAGTTTTATTATATTCACATTATTCCCTGAGCCATTGTTTATATGTTTTATATTCTTTTTTTTCTGTTGTACAGATTGGTTAATTCTACTCTTCTATCTTCTGATTCTTTCTTAGATATTCCCCCATTCTGTTGATAAGCACATCCATTGAGTTTTTTTATTTCAATTGTCGTAATTTCCAGTTCTAATATTTTCATTCATTCCTTCTGTATAATATCTATTACTTGCAGGAAGTTTCTTTGCTGAGACTTTTTAAACTTTGTACTAAGCACTTTCATAATAATTGTTGAAGCATTATTATGATGGCTAATTTAAAATGCTTGTCAGAAAATTCCATGATTTTCATGTCAGCGTTGGTGTCTGTTGATTGCCTTTTCTTATTCTTTCAATAATAGTTATACAAAATTTTGTATATTCAGAGTTGTTAAACCATCACCACTATCTAATACTTCACTCTAAAGTAAGCCGCAGTCCTCCCTTCTCCCATTGTCCTCCAAAAAGATATGTTGAAGACCTAATCTCCAGTACTTAAAATGTGGACTTATTTTGAAATAGAGTCATTGCAGATATAATTGATTATATTAATATGAGGTTATACTGGGGTTGGATGGAACCTTACTCCAATATTCCTTGTATCCTTATAAGAAGAGGAGAAGAGACACCAAAGCATAGACAGACATGAAGAATGTTATGTAACAACAGAAGTATATATTCGAGCAATATATCTACAAGTCAAGAAATGCCAATGATTGATGGGAACCACCAGAAGCTGGAAAAGGCATGGACAGAGTTTTACCTAGAGCCTTAAGATAGGCAGCATTACCCTACTAACATGTTGATTTTGGACTTCTAGTATTGAGATATATGAGAGAATAAATTTCTATTGCTTTAAGCCAACCAGTTTGTGGTAATTTGTATGGCAGCCCTAGGAAACAATACAGCAACTACTAATGTACTTTTTTTTTTTTATTCAAATTTTAAAATGTAGAATCTATGGCTTTTTCATTCAGATATAATCAACTGTCTTTTTTTTTTTTTTAATTATGGGTAAAAATCAAAATTCTCACTAATGTACTTTGCTGCTAAATATTTTGCTATTATAGACTTTTCTTTTAAATGGAATCCTACAATATGTGGTCTTTTATGACTGACATCTCTGTTAGCATAATGTTTTCCAGGTTCATCCATGATTATATATAATAATCCTTCTTGCTCAAATGTGGCCCCTCTTTAAGCCAAACTCAGCATATAAATGCATTACCTTACCCCCAGCATGGGACATGACTCCAGGGGATAAGCCTACCTGGCACCCTGGGATTACTACCAAGCACCAACTAGCAATGCAACTGGAAAAAGACCTTGAATAAAAGCGGGAAAGGGTAAAGACAAATGAGTTTATATGGCTAGGAGACTTCAAAGTGAGTCGGGAGGTCATCCCAGAGGTAACACATACACATCTCAGCAGGATCTCATGGACTGCCAAAGTGGATACTACCTCAAATAGTGGGGCTCCTGAGGTCTCTGGAGACACCGAGGTCCTATGGTCAGGACAGATAGCTCCAGAGTTTGGTGCCTTGCCAGTGGGCCCTACTTTGGAGTTTGTGCTCCTGAGAGTGACAGAGTTGAACTCAGTTATGGCTTCCCTACACATGGCTCATCTGTCCCTTCTGTTTGAACCTATACTTGGTGCTGGAGTGGTAGGTATACATCCAGGAGACTTAAATCTTTGGGCTGTCCATGTGCCAGCTGGGCCCTGAGCCCCAGCAGAGTTGCAACACCTACTCTCCAGTTCATTGGACTCACCCAGGACAACTAACAAGGAGGTGACGATTGACAACCACCATACCAAGGAAATGAGAGAGCCTACAACTGCAAGCAAGAGAGTCCCATCCATCAGCTGTATGGGATCGAATCCCCCTCTCAATTAGAGGTGGAATAGACATCACTATCCCAGAATCCTCAGGATTGGGGAATGAACTATGGACTAGAGTGGACTTATTGGTATTCTACAATAGACTTGTTGTGATTCTAGCAATGGAAGAAATTACAGCATTGATGTGGAGCCAGCATGCTCTGGGGGCAGGGGGAGGGAAAGATAGGTGTAATGGAAGGGCTTTTTCAGGACTTGGAAATCATCCTGAATGGCATTGGCAATGACAGATATATGCCATTATATATCTTCCCATAACCTGCAGAATTGTGTGCGAGAGAGTGTAAACTACAGTGCTCAATGGCAATGCCACAGGATGTGTTTATCAATTGCAATGAATGTGCCACACTAATGAAGGATGTTGTTTATGTGGGATGGTGTGGGAGGTGTGCAAAGCAGGGCATATGGGTATCCCTATATTTTTTTGTGTAACATTTGTGTAATCTATGTATCTTTTGAAAAATAAAAATATATATTTTTAAAAGTCTTTAAAATATATATTCATATACATTGTTATATATTATCACTATATTAATATATTTATCAATACTTCGTTCTTTTTATTGCCAAATGATATTCCATTGTGTGGTGTACTTGTTTACTATTTCTGCTGTAACAAATTATCACAAAGTTAGTGACTTAAAACAATACAAATTTATTATCTTACTGTTCTGGATGTCAGAAGTTCAAAATCAGACTAAGTGGCCTAAAGTCAAGGTGTCAACAGGGCTGGCTCCTTCTGGAAGCTCTGAGGGGAGAATTCTGTTCATTGCTTTTATTAGGTTTTAGAAGGTGACTACATTCCTTGCATCCTGGATCCATCTTTGCATCACTGCAATCTCTTGCTTCTATTATTTTCATAGCTCCTACTACTGACTCTGATCCTCCTGCCTCCTTCTTAAAAGGATGTTTGTGATTATAATGGGACCACACAGATAATCCAGAATAATCTCTCCATCTCAATATTCTTAACTAATCACATCTGCAAAATTCCTTTCTCCATATAAGATATCATATTCAGAGGTTCAGGGTACTAGGGCATGGATGTCTTTGGGGGTATATTAGTCAGTCAGCAGGAGTGCTGATGCAAGGTACCAGAGATCTGTTGGCTTTTATAAAGGGTATTTAATTGGGGTAGAAGCTTACATTTACAAGGCCCTAAAGAGACCATTTCAAGGTACCATAAGAGGTAATTTTTCACCCCAAGTCTTTTTCCACGTGTTGATGCAAGATGGCAAGTGATGTCTGCCAGGGTTCAGCCTCCCTCTTTCCTCTTAACATTCCATGGTCCCAGCTTCTTCCAATCTCAGCTGTAGGCCGGCATAAGGCTCATCTCTCTTTTGGAGCTCATTTATTTCTGGGCTTAGCTGCTCTGGTCGCTTGACAAGGTCAGCTGTAAACTATCAGGCTCATCTCTCTTCCCAGGCCACAGGATCCTCTGTGTATCTTCTCTTTGTATTTACTTCTCTTGCTTTCTTGATTGATTATCCTTTTATATAGCCCACCAAGGGGACAGGGACTCAAACCTGCATGCCCTAATGATGTGGTCAAATCAAAGCCCTAATCATAACATAATTTAATCAAAGACATCTCAGCTGAATCTAATACAGTCAAAGGGTTTTCACACCCAGAGAAACGGACAAGTTTAAAATATAATTAATATTTCTTCTTGGAATTCATAAATAAAATCAAATTGCCATGGGCCAGGGGGCGGAGGGCTGTAGTTATTAAGCCTACCACAAATGGATATGTCCAATTTGGCTAATTCATTATTCAGTTGATGGGCATTGGGATTGTTTCCACATTTTGTCTATTATAAATAATGCAGATATGAACATTTGGGTACATGTTTTGGGGGATGTATGTTTTCATTTCTCTTGGGTATATATCTAGGATTGGAATTGCTGTGACATACATGAACTCTATCTTCAAACTTTTGAGGAACTGCCAGACTGTTTTCCAAAGTACCTGTGCCATTTTACATTCCCAAAAGCAGTTATGAGGGTTCCAATTTTTTCATATCCTCATCACTCATAACTGTCTATTCTTTTTTTTATTCTAGTCATCATGCTGTGTATGACATGGCATTTTGTTGTGGTTTTGATTTGCATTTCCTTAATGACTAATGACATTATCTATTCATATGCTTGTTGTCCACTTGTAGATCTTCTTTGGGGAATTATCTGTTCAGAGACTTTGCCCATTTTTAATTGGGCTGTCTTTCATTGTTGAGTTGAGTTTTTATATCTTCTGGTTACTAGACCCCCCTTATCAGATATGGATTTTCCAATATTTTCTCAAATTCTAAGGGTTGTCTTTTCATCTTCTTCATAGTACCATTTGAAACACAAAATTTTTAATTTTGATGAAGTCCAATTTGTGTATTTTATTGTTTATTGCTTTAGTGTCCTATCTAAGAAGCTATTTACTAATCCAAGTTAATGAAGATTTACTCCCATGTTTTCTTCCAAGACTTTTTTAGCAATTATTTTTTATTAGAGAAGTTGTGAGCTTACAAAACAATCATGTATAATGAACAGAATTTCCATACACCACCCCTCCACCAACACCTTGCACTGTTGTGAAATATTAGTTACAAATGATGAAAGAACATTGTCAAAATATTACTGATAACTGTAGTTCATATCTTACATTTGGTGTATTTTTCCCACAAATCACCCCATTATTAGCACCATGTTTTAGTATTGTATATTTGTTATAGTTCATGAGTGAATGTTCTCATATTTGTACTGTTAACCACAGACCATCATCCACTACATGGTTCACAATATAAAACAGTCCCGTGCCTTGTACAATTCATCCACAGTGAACACTCAGTGGCTCTCCAGTTTCATTACAATGAGCTGTGCTGTCATCACCTCAGTAAATTTTAGAATGTTTTCCTTAGTCCAAAAGAAAAAATCCTAGAACCCTATTACTGACCCTTAAGATTGATGTAGGACCTTCTTTGCCATTGATGCAAGAATATTACAATATTGCTGTTAACTAGAGTCCATAAGTTACATCAATTGTATTTTCCCATGTACCACTATATTCTTACCACCTTGTAACCGTGAAGTACATTTGTTCTAGTTCATAGAACATTCTTGTGTTTGCACTAGTAACCACAATCCTCATCCACCATTGAGTTCACTATGTTATATAGTCCCTAGATTATTCTCTAGCTTTCTTTCATTTGACATTTATGTCCCTAGATTACCCCCTTTCAGCCACAATCGCAATTATCAATCAGCTGTGTCAGTTATACTCACTATAATGTGTTACAATCAACTCTATCCATTTCCACAATTTTACAGTCAAGTTAATTAAAAATTCTACATATAGTGAACTTCAGTACCCTTTCTCAGCCTTCATCCTATCTCCTAGTAACCTATACTCTAGATTTTAATTCCACATGTCAATTGTTTGTATTTATTTTGTATTTGTGAGACCATACAATATTTGTCCTTTTGTGTCTGGCTTTTTTCACTTAGCATAATGTCCTCAAGGTTCATCCATGTTGTCATATGTGTCTCAATTTCATTTCTTCTTACAGCAGCATAGTATTCCATTGTATTTATTTATTTATTTATTTATTTTAACTTTTTTTTTTTTTTACCGGGAGGTCCCTGGGATTGAACCCAGGTCCCTCCATATGGGAGACAGACGCCCAACCATTTGAGCCACATCCGTCCCCCTCCATTGTATTTATATACCACATTTTGTTTATCCATTCATCAGTTGATGGACACATGGGTTGTTTCCATCCTTTGGCAATTGTGAATAATGCCGCTGTGAACACTGGAGTGCAAATGTCTGTTCATGTCCCAGTTTTCAGTTCTTCTGGATATATTTCTAGTAGATGAGTTGCTGTATCATACAACAGTTCTATATTTAGCTTCCTGAGGAACCGCCAAACTGTCTTCCACGGAGGCATCTAGTCCAAGGCTTTTCCTTTTGTGGAGATTTTGATGACTGTTTCAATTTCTGTACTTGTTACAAGTGGGTTGAGGTCTTTTATTTCTTCTAGGTTCAGTGTAAGTTGTTCATCTGTTTCTAGAAATTTGTCTATATCATCTACATTGTCTAGTTTATTGGTGTACAGTTCATAGTATCCTCTTACATTCTCTTTTATTTCTGTAGGGTCAGTAGTAATCCCCCTCCTCTCATTTCTGATTTTATTTATTTGAAGCTTCTCTCTTTTTTTCTTTGTCAGTCTAACTAAGCATTTGTCAATTTTGTTGAGCTCCTCAAAGAACCAAGTTTTGTTTGGGTTAATGCTCTCTATTGTTTTTTTCCCCCAATTTCATTTATTTCTGCTCTGATCATTGTCATTCAATTCCTTCTGTTTGCTTTGTGTTTGTTTCTGTTCTTTTTCCAGTTCCCCCAGCTGTGTGGGTAGATCATTGACTTTACCTCTTTCTTTTTTATTTTTTTTATTTTATTTTTTTTTTAAAGATTTTATTTATTTATTCATCCATCCCCCCCCTGCTGCCTGTGCTCGCCGGGCCAGCCAACCACGCCACGCGGGCGGGCCTGCCCCCACCAGGAGGCCCCGGGAACCGAACCCGGGGCCTCCCATATGGTAAACGGGAGCCCCACTGATTGAGCCACAGCCGCTTCCCAACCTCTTTCTTTTTTAATGTAAGCATTGATGACTATAGATTTCCCTCATATCACTGCCTTTGCTGCATGCCATAGGTTTTGATATGTTCTGTTCTCATTTTCATTCATCTCATATTTACTGATTCTCTTGAAATTTATTCTTTGACCCATTGATTATTTAAGAGTGTATTTTTTAATCTCCATATATTTGCAAATTTTCCATTTATCTGCCTTTTGTTGATTTCCAACTTTATTCCATTATAATCAAAGAAAGTGTTTTCTTCACCCATTTGGTTTTGTCTGTCATATCTTATTTTCACCACTCTTTTTATATTTTCAGTTACTTTTACTAATAATCTTCATTTCTAGATGCTCTTCCAAACCTCTCTCTCCAGTGTTGTTTCATCCTGCAGCACTCCCTTTAGAAAGTGCTTTGTATAATTTCAATCTTTATAAATTTATATATTATAAATTTAAATATATTTAAATTTATTGAATTTTTTTTAACCCAAAGTATGATCTAACCTGGGGAGATATCTATGAGCGTTTGAGAAGAATATATATCTTACTGTATTGGGGAGCAATGTTCTACATATGTCTGTTAGGTTTAATTCATTTATCTTATTATTCAATCTCTCTGTTTTCCTAGTGATCTTCTGCCCAGATATTATATCCAATGATGAGAATGGTGTATTGAAGTCTCCAACTATTTTTGTAGAGACATCAGTTTCTCCCTTCAGTTTTGCCAGTGTTTGCTTCATGGAATATGGGACAACATGATTAGGTGTATATATATTTATGATATCTCTTCCTGGTGTATTACCCCTTTTATTACTATATAATGTCCTTCCTTGTCTCTAATTACAGCTTTGCTTTTAGAGTCTATTATATTCAATATAAGTATAGCTACTCTAGTTTATTTTTTTACTTCATGCATGGAATATCTTTTTGCAGCCTTTCACCTTCAATCTATTTGTATCCTTGGGTCTAAAGTGTCTCTTGTAGACAGGATATAGATGACTCATAATTTTGTATCCATTCTGTCAAAAAGTCTGTGTCTTTTGTTTGGGGAGTTTAATCCATTAACATTCAATGTTATTACTGTAAAGGAAGTTCTTTCTTCACCCATTTTGACCTTCGGGTTTTATCTGACATATCTTATTTTCACCACTCTTTTTACACTTTTAGTTAATTTTACTGGTAATCTTCATTTCTAGACTCTCTTCCAAGTCTCTCTCCTGTCTTTTCTTTTCAGGCTGGAGCACTCCCTTTAGTATGTCCTGCAAACTGTTTTCTTAGTGAAAAACTCTGTCAGTTTCTGTTTATCTGTGACTATTCCAAACTCAACCTCATTTTTGAAAGACAATCTTCCCAATTATAAGATTCTTGGCAGGCAGTTTTTCTCTTCCAGTATCTTAAAATATATTATAGCATTGCCATCTTACCACCATGATTTCTGATGAGAAATCAGCACTTAATCTTATGGTGCATCCCTTGTATGTGATGAATTGCTTTTCTCTTGCTGGTTTCAGAATTCTCTCTTTATCTTTGGAATTTGTCATTCTCATTAGTATGTGTTTCCACGTAGGTTTATTTGGATTTATTTAGGTTGGATTACATTGTACTTCATGGACACAGATATCTTTGTCCTTCAAAAGCTGTGGGAAATTTTCTATCGTTAATTCCTCAAGCACTCCATCTGCCTCTTCTCCTTTTGGGATGCCCAAGACACATATGTTTGCACATAATTTAGTTCCCTGAGTCCCAGTTCAATTTTTTTTTCCGTTCTTTTATCTGTTCATTTGTGTGTTGGCTTTCAGATGCCCTGTCTTCAAGCTCACTGATTCTTTCTTCTGCCTCTTCAAATATGCTGTTATAGGCCTCCAGTGTATTTTTATTTCATTTATTGTGACTTTCATTCCCAGAAGATTTGCTATTTTTCTATGTATGCTTTCAAATTCTTCTTTGTGCTCACTCAGTGTCCTCTTAATATCTTTAATCTCTTTAGCCATCTTTTAAAATTTATTAAGGAGATTTTTTTTGAAAGATCTGTGATTAGTTGTCTCAAATCTTTTATGACATCTGCAGCTTTAGTTTGTTCTTTTTACAGGGCCATATCTTCCTGGTTTTTAGTATGAATTGTCATTTTTTGTTGGTGTCTCAGCATCTGATTTTCCTTATGTATTTATTCTGGGCTCCTTCCTCCTTGGGGCAGAGCTGGAGCCCAGGCTAGGGTAGCAATCTGACCTGGGTGGGAAAAAAAAAAAAGCTGATTTCTACTATCACTGTGATTTTCAGTCAGCCCCACTTCCCCTCATGTAGGAGATGAAGTTAAATTGTAAGCTACCAGCCTCTTTCCAATTTGGACAGGTTCAGACTTTAGCTTTTCTTAGGATTGGTCTTTAACCACCTGAATTTACTAACCAGAAGCCAAAGTCAGTGCCCAACAGTCTCTTCCTCCCTGTTTTTGGAAAATGTAGCTTCCAACTCCAGCCAGGGAATAGCTCCCATGGCATCCTGCTCCACTAGCGGGATCTGGGAACCGGCCTCTACAGCGTGGAGTGCTCTACTCATGAATCTTCACTACAGATGGGCAGCTTCCTCTTTCTGTTCTTCCAAGGATGTTACAGGATGCTCTTCTGGTCTCCTGAGACCCCCAAATAGGTGAATTAGATAACTTCTGGCTGGTTACTAACTGCACTGTAGGATGAGCTGATTGTCGGAACTCCTTACTCTGCCACCATTTTGCTCTGTCTCCTCTTTTCTAAGAATTTTATAGTTTTGGCTCTTTTGTTTAGGTCTCTTATCCATTTTAGGTTAATTTTTGTGTATGGTGTTAGGTAATCCAACTTCATACTTTTGCATGCAGATATCCAGTTATCCTAAACCATTTGTTGAAAATTCTGTTGTTTCCCCATTGTACCCCATTGGTACCCTTGTGGAGAATCATTTGGGCAAAAATGTATAGGTTTATTTCTGGACTGAATTCTATTCCTTTCATCTATATATCTACCCTTATGCAATTACCACAATTTTTATTACTGTAACAAATTTTGAAATCAGTGTGAGTCCTCCAACTTTGTTCTTCTTTTTCAAGATGGTTTTGGCTGCTCTGAGTTCCTTATATTTTCATATGAATTTTAGGTTTAGCTTGTCAGTTTCTGCAAAAATTATAGCTGAAATTTTGACAGGGATTTTAATGAATGCCTAGATAATATTGTCTTAGCAGTATTATCTTCCATTCCATGAATGTGAGGTGACTTTCCAGTTATTTAGGTGTTCTTTAATTTCTTTGTACAAGAATTGCATTCTGTGTACAAGAATTGCAATTTGTTAAATTTATTCCTACATATTTTCTTCTTTTTAATGCTATTTCAAATAGAATTATTTTCTAATTTTCATTTTAGGATTGCTCATTGCCAAGGTATAGAAATAAAATTGATTTTTCTATACTGACCTTGTATAGTGAAAATTTAAGGAATTCATTTATGATTTATAATATTTTTTGTAGATTCTTTATTTCTTAGGAATTTCTATATACATGATCAGTTCATATGCAAATAGATATAGTTTAACTTTGTCCTTTCAAATCTGGATGCCTTTATTTATATTTTTGCCTAATTTTCCTTGATAGGACCTCCAGAATAATGTTGAATAAAAATGGTGTGAGTGGACATGCTTGTATCATCCCTGATCACAAGAGGATAGAATTCAGACTTTCCATATTAAGTATGATGTTAGATATGCATTTTTTGTAGATAACCTTTAACAGATTTTAGACTTTCCCTCCTATTCTTAGTTTGTTGAGAAATTTTTGTTGGGCTGTGTCAAATGAATTTTCTGCATCTATTGAAATGATCAGATGGTTTTTGAGTTTTGTCCTTTATTCTATTAATATAGTGTAATAATTAATTGATTTCCACATGTTGAAACAACTTTGAATTCCTGGGATAAATCTGACTTGGTCATGTATAATCCCTTTTTCATGGACTGGATTGTTTGCTAGTATTTTGCTGAAGATTTTTTGCCTAGCTGTTTGATTTTTTAATGGTATTTCTGTCTGATTTGGTATCAGGTTAATACTGGTCTCATAGAATGTGTTGGGCAGTGTTATATCCTCTTATATTTTCTGGAAGAGTTTGGGAAAGATTGGTATTATTTCTCCTTTAAGCATTTTGTAGAATTCACCAGTGAATCCACATGGTCCTGGGCTTTTCTTTTTGGGAAGCTTCTTTGATGATTAATTTAATCTCTTTAAATGCTACAAGTCTATTTGGATTTCCTATTTTTTTTAACTGAGTCATTTTTGGTAATTTGTAAATTTTCCATTTCATCTATGTTAAGTAATTTATTATCATACAAATGTTTACATGATCCATTATAATCTTTTTTTATCCTGTAAAGTTGGTAGTGATGCCCTTCTCTTTCATTCCCGATTTTAGTAATTTGAATTTTTTCTCTTTTTGTCCTTGATTCAGTCTAGTTGATCTTTTCAAAGAACTATACTTTGGTTTTATATTTTCTCCAACATTTTCCTAGTCTCTATTTCATTTATTTATATTCTAATCTTTACTATTTCTTTCCTTCTGTTTGCTTTGGATTTAGTTCACTCTTCCTTACTAGTTTCTTAAGGCGGAAGATTAAAGTAATGATTTACCTTAATATCTTTCCTTGTTTTAAATGTAGGTAAACTATAAATATAGGCATAAGCTATAATTTTCCCTTCAACACTACTTTAGCTGTGTGGCAATTTGGCATTGTTTATGACTTCCAAAAATAGATATTGAATTGTGTTTGTAAACTGGTCTGTTCCTCTGGATGTATTAGATTACATTAGATTCAGAGGTTTCACTTTTACTTTATTAAATCAGGATTAGGGCTTTTATTTGACCATGTTATTAGGGTGTGCAGGGTTGAGTCCCCACCCCCTTGGTGGGAATAAAACAGACTCTCATGTGGAAGTAAATACACGGAGAAGGAGAACACAGAGAGTTTAGTTTTTGGACACTGGAGCCCAGGGAGAGAGCCTAGGCATTCGCCTGATAGTTTGCAACTGCAGAGAACAGAGCCCTGAGCAGCTGAGCCTGGGAAAGAGACGAGCCCTTCAGCCTACAGCTGAGATTGGAAGAGCCTGGGCCTACGGAGGCGTAAGAGGCAGACGAAGGCTGAACCTTGCAGACTTTGCCAATCATCTTGCTTCAATACATGGCAAATGACTTTGGGTGAGAAAGTACCTCTTGTGGTACCTTAAGTTGGACTCTTTAGGGCCTCATGACTGTAAGCTTCTACTCCAAATAAATGCCCTTTATAAAAGCCAACAGAATTCTGGTACTTTGTATCAGCAACTCTTTGGCTGACTAATACAAGCTGCAACCCACACGCTTTGGGAAGTACTGTTTTCTTTTGCATTCATATAAAAGTATTTTATTGCTTTCCCTATAATCTTTGGTCCTTTAGAAGTGAGTTATTTAATTTTCATCTATTTTTTAATTTCCCAACTTTCCTTATGTTATTTATTTCTGATTTAGTTACAGTGTGCTTGACCAAAATGTTTTGTGTGTTTTCAAACCTTTAAATTTGTTGAGGCTTGTTTCATAGCCTACTATATGCTGAGGAATGTTGCATATCCTGAGGAATGTTGCATGGGCATTTGAGAAAAATATGTATTTTGTTGTTGGTCATGGATTATTCTATAGATGTCTGTGATGACTAGTTTGTTTACAGTGTTTTCCAAATCTTATATTTCCACATTGATATTTTGCCTAGTTGTTCTAACCTTTATTGAACATGGAATATTGCAGTCTCCAGCTATTGCTGTTGATTTCTTGATTTCTACCTTAGATTTTTATCAGTTTTTGCTTCATATATTTTGCAGCACTATTGTTAGTTGTATATGTATTTATAATTGTTATGTTTTCATGATGGATTGCCCCTTTAATCATTATAGAAAATTCTTCTTTGTCTCTAGTAATATTTTTAATTTTTAATTTAAAGCCTATTCATTTAATGTGAGCATAGACACTCCAGCTCTCTTGGATACTGTTTCAGGGTATATAATTTTTCCAATCCATTTACTTTCAACTTATTTGTTTCATTGACTCTAAAGTGTGTCTCTTGTAGACAATATATGATTTTGCCATATTTTAAATTCATTCTGCCAGTATCTACCTTTTGAATGGAGTATTTAGTCCATTCACATTTAATGTGTTAGAGATAAGCTAGAATTTATGTTTGCCATTTTATGTTTGCCATTTTGTTATTCATTTTCTGTATTTCTTATGTCTTTTTCCTCTCCATTCTTCCATATTGCCTTCTTTGTTGTTAAATATATGTTATCTAGTATGCCATTGTAATTCCCTTGTTTCTTGAAAGGTAGCTCTGCTATTGATAAACTATCTCAGTTTTTGTTTTTCAGAGAATGTTTAAATTTCTCTTTCATATTTGAAGGATATTTTAGCTGGATTTATAATTCTAATTTGACTGTCTTTTTCTTTCAGCACTTTGAATATACCATTCCACTGTCTTCTAGTCTTTATGGTTTTTGATAAGAAGTCAGCTATTAATCATATTGAGGATCATTGTATGTGATAAGTCACTGCTTTCTTGTTGCTTTCAAGATTCTTTGTGTTTGGATTTCAAAAGTTTGACCATGATGTATCTAGTTATGGATTTCTCTTTTTATCCTAGTTGGAATTCATTGAGATTTTGGGATGTGCAGGTTAGTATTTTTTCATTAAATTTCAGATTTTTGGGGCCGGTATTCCTTAAAATACTCTTTCTGCACTCTTGTGCCTTCTCAGATTCTCACTATACATATATGGTACACTTTTGTTCTGTGGATGTTGCTGTTATTGTTGTTTGTTTGTTTTCACCTTTTTATTGTGGTAACATATAAGCAACATAAAATTTCTCATTTTAGCCACTTTCAAGTGTACAATTCAGTGGTATTAACTACTTGTACCATGTTGTGCTACCATCATCACCATCCATTACTGAAACTTTCTTTAATAACTCCAAACAGAAACTATGTATACATTAAGCAATAATAATCCCAATTGAATCACCCCTGGAATCCTGATAACCTGTAATATAATTTCTGTCTCTTAATTTGTATATCCTAGATACTTCTCATGAGTGAGATCATATGATATTTTCCTCTTGTGTCTGCCCTATTTCAGTCAACCTGTCTTCAAAGTTATTCCATGTTGTAGCATGTATCAGAATGCCATTCCTTATTATAGCCGACTAGTATTTTGTATGAATATACCACATTTTGTTTATCCATTCATCTGTTTGTGGACACTTAGATTGATTCCACCTTGTGAATAATGCTGCTATGAACCTTAGTGCATGAATATCTGATCAAGTTCCTGTTTTTAATTCTTTTCAGTATATACCTAGAAGTGGAATTACTGAGTCATGTGTTAGATTTATATTCAAATTTTATGATGACCACCGTTTTCCACAGTGGCAGCACTATTTTATATTCCCACCAACAAAGTATAAAGTCTACTATTTTTCCAATTCATAACACTTACTATTTTTTTTTTATTGTTGTTGTTAATAATAGCCATCCTTGTGGTTCTGAAGTGGTATCTCATTGTGATTTTGACTTGCATTTACCCAATGGCTAATGATGTTATGCATATTTTCATGTGCTTAATGGCCTTTTGTATAGCTTCTTTGGAGAAATGTCTATTCAAGTCTTTGTCCATTTTTTAATTGGGTTGTCTTTTTGTTGTTGATGTGTAGCAGTTCTTTATATTTTCTGGATATTAAGCAGTTCTTTATATTTTCTGGATATCCTTATATTTTCTGGATATCATATAATTTCAAATATATGATTTGAAATTATTTTCTCCCATTTTGTAGATTGTCTTTTCAATTACCTGATAATATCCTTTGATTACAAAAGTTTTTAATTTTAGTGAAGACCAGTTTACCTATTTATTATTTTGTAGCTCATGCTTTTGGTGTTATATCTAGGAAATCACTTCCAAATCCAAGGCCATGAAGGTTTTCCTCTATATTTTCTACCAAGAGTCTTCTGGGAAGCAGATGAAGCTCAGTGGTTGAGTGTCTGCTTCCCATGTACAAAGTCCTGGGTTTAATCCCTAGTACCTTGTAAAAAAAAAAAGAGTCTTATGATGTCACCTTTTACGTTTAAGTAATTGATACATTTTTTTGTTAATTTTTGTATATGCTATGAGGTAGGGATTATTTTGCGTGTGGACATCTGGTATTACCAGAAACATTTTTTGACGAGACAATTCTTTCCCCGTGAAATTGGAACCTTTGTCCAGAACAGATCAGCCACAGATTTATAGGTTCATTTCTGGATTTTCAATTCTATTCCAGTTGTCTATATGTCTACCTTTATGTCAGTACCACACTGTCTTGATTACTGTGGATTTGTAGTACGTTTTGAAATCAGGATGCATGAGGTCTCTGTTTTTCAAGATTGATGCAGTTATTTAGGGCCCCTTGTGATTCCATATGAATTTTATAATTGATTTTCCCATTTCTGCTCAAAAAAGGCTGCTGGAATTTTGGTAGGGTTTCTGTTGAATCTGTAGATTGCATCCAGGAGTACTGACATCTTACCAATAGTCCATGAACATAGGATGTGTTACCATTTATTTATATCTTCTCTACTTTCTTTCAGCAATGTTTAGTAATTTTCAGTGTACAAGTCTTTCATTTCCTTGGATAAACTTACTCCTAGTTATATTATTCATTTAGATGCTATTGTAAATGGAATTATTTTCTTAATTTCCATTTCAGATTGTTCATTGCTGATGTATAGAAACACAACTGATTGATGTGTTTTGATCTTATAGCCTGTAACTGCTGAATTCATTTATTGACTTAGTTTTCTTGTGGATTCTTTGGGACCTTTTACATGAAGGATCATGTTATCTCTGAATAGAGATAGTTTTACTTCTTCCTTTCCAATTTGGATAATTTTATTTCCTTTCTTTGCCTAATTGCTCTGACTACAAGTACAGACTTGTACTCAAGTATAATATGAAATAGCAGTGGTGAAAGTACATCACTGTGTCTTATTCCTGATTTCAGGGAGAAGTTTTCAATCTTTCATCTTGAGTATAATGTTAGCTGTGAGTGTTTCATGAATGCCCTTTTTCATGCTGATAAAGTTCTCTTTTATTTTTGTGAGAGTTTTTTTAAACAATTTATTCATACATGAAAATACATAAACTATAAGTGTTCAGTAAACATCAAGAACTTACAAAACAGACATGCATAACATCATACAGGGCTCCCACACATCACCCCCCCACACAAACACCCTGCATTGTTGTGAAACATTTGTTAACAAATCATGAAAGAGCATCGTCAAAGTATTACTACAAACTATAGTCTGTATCTTCCTCCCCTATACATTTTTTTTTTAAAGATTTTATTTATTTATTCATTTATCCCCCCCTTGCTGCTTGTGCTCGCTGGGTCAGCTAACCACGCCATGCGGGCGGGCCTGCCTTCACCAGGAGGCCCCAGGAACCGAACCCGGGGCCTCCCATATGGTAAACGGGAGCCCCACTGATTGAGCCACAGCCGCTTCCCCCCTATACATTTTTTAAGGATTTATTTATTTATTTACTTTTATCCATTTTACACCCCTCCCCCCCCCATTTTTGCTGTTTTTGTGTCCATTAGCTGGGTGACTCTGTGTCCGTTTCCTGCCCTCTCTTCTCATCCTTCTCCTCCTGTCTTCACTGGGATTCGATCCTCGGAACCTCCCATGTGGGAGAGAGGTGTCCTATTGCCTACGCCACCTTAGTTCCTGGTTTTTCGGTGCGTCTCGTCTTGGCTCTCCCTTGTGTCACTCTCCTGTTATGTCATCATCTTACTGCATGGCTTGTGGGGCCTGGCAGCTCACTCGCTCACGGGGCTTGGCAGCGTACCCGCCCAAGGGGCCTGACAGTTCACCCGCTCATGGCGTCTGGTGGCGTACCCAAGCACAGGGCCTGGAGGCTCACCTGCTTGTGGGGCCCAGCAGCTTACCCATGCACGTGGCCTGGTGGTTGGCGGCACACTTGCAGGTGGGGCCTGACGGCGCACCTGCGCACAGGGCCTGGCGGCGCACCCACTCGCAGGGTTGTGAGTGTTTTTATCATGAAAGTCGGGCAGGCTAGTTAGAGAATAAAGAGACAGATCTGGAACCTGGCAGAAAAACTGCTGCCATTGAACACGTGGCCATCGGTACCCCCAAGGTGGCTGCTGGAAGAACTTCCAAGAACTCCCATTCAGAATGAGATTGCCTCCGGAAGCCAGGAGAAACCCCAGATATTCTTCAGGGGCCTTATCATTGGGTCCTCCCAGGGGATTGATGGGTGGGGTAATCAATCAAAACAGCACACAGCTGAGACTCCTCCCTTGTCATTAGCAAAGGGGCGGAATAATTAATGGTTCAAAAAGCAAGTGCAAAGGCATAACTGGCCCCTGCTTTTGCCTTCTTCCCCTCTGCTCTTGCCTTTTCCCTGCTGCCTTGATCAACACGCAAGTAAAACCTGTGCATTTGTCATCTGTAATGGGGAATTGTAGACTGTAAACCAGCCCTCTTTATCACTTTTCAGCCTCTTTCCTCTCTGCCTGGAACCCATAATCTGTTATTTTCTCCCATTTCTCTTCCCTCCCTTTCTTAATAAATTGCTGGCCTAACATGGCTTGCTCTTGAAATTCATTTCAAGCTTAGCCAAGAACCTAGAGAAAATCTGGCAACAAAATTTTCTCAAATGGCTTTTTTTTTTTAATTAATTAATTTTTTATTGTGGGTAAAAATCAAAATTTTCACAATACATACCAATATTTGTAAAATTATATATAAATATATATGCATATATGTGCATTTGCTTACAAAAATGTTATTTATATATATATAAATATATTTTAAGAGTTGCTTAGATTATATTTTAGATATTTTAGATATTACATGGAACCCACTGGGATTCCCATTCAAATGGCTTTTCATCATCAGCTTAACTGATCTTGTTTTCCTTCTTTCATGCTATTAATATGGTATATTATATTGATTTTCTCATGCTAAACCCCTTGCATTCTTGGGATAAATCCCACTTGCTTAAAGTGTGTAATCCCTGAAATAAACCTTTGGATTCAATTTGCTAGTATTTTGTTGAGGATACTTGTATCCATATTCATAAGGAAAACTGGTCTGTAATTTTCTTTTCTTATGATGTCTTTATCTTGCTTTGGTATTTATGTAATTTTGGCTTCATAAAATAAGTTAGGAAGAGTTCTCTCATCTTCAACTTTGGAAAAACTTTGAGAAGGTTTGGTGCTAATTATTCTTTGAATATTTGGTAAAATTCAGTGAATCCATGCAATTTTCAACTTTTCTTTGGGGAAGTTTTTGATTATTGATTCAATCTGTATATTTATTATAGGTACATTGAAATCTTATTTCTTCTTGAGTCAGTTTAGGTAAATTGGTTCTAGTAATTTTTCCATTTTACCTGGATTATCTGATTTGGCATATAATTGTTCATAGTATTCTCTTATAATTCCTTTAATTTCTGCAAGATCAATAGTAATGCACCCACTTTCTTTCTAATTTTATTTATTTGCATCTTCCCTCTTTTTTTCTTTGTCAGTTTAGATAAAGGCTTATAAATTTTATTAGACCTTTCAAAGAACCACTTTCTGGTTCCATTGGTTCTCTCATTTCATTTTTAAAATCTCAATCTCATTTATATTTGTGCTAGTATTTCTTTCTTTCTTTTTATTAATTTTATATTACTTTGCTTTTTCCCCCCTAGTTCCTCAAGATGTGAATTTAGGTTATTGATTTGAAATATTTATTCTTTATTAATGTTGCCATTTACAGCTATAAATATCCCTCTGAACACCGCTTTTACTGCATCCCATAAATTTTGGTATGTTGTGTTTCACTTTCATTCTCTAAGAATTTTTTTATTCTCTTTATTTCTTTTTCATCCCATTGGTTGTTTAGCAGTGTGTTTCTTTGCACATATTTGTGGATTTTCCAGTTTTCCTTCTTTTATTGATTTCTACCTTCATTCCACTGTGGCTAGATAACATACTTTGTATGATTTCAGTCTTTTAAAATATATTGAGTCTTGTTTTGTGAACTTACATATGGTCTGTCCTGAAGAGTAATCATGTACACTTGAGAAACATATGAGTTCTGCTGTTGCTGTATGGAGTGTTCTAAATATTGGTTAGATTAGTTGGTTTAGAATATTATTCAGGTCCCCTGTTTCCTTACTGATGTTCTGTCTATATATTCTATCCATTATTGAAAAAGGTATATTGAAGTATCTGTAGAATTGTTTCTCCATTAATTTCTGTCATTGTTTTCTTCATGTCTTTTAGGTGCATACATGTTTATAAATGTTATCTATTCTTGATGAATTGATCCTTTTATTGGTACACATTATCCTTCTTTGTTTATTGTACCTGTTTTGACTTCTAATTTACCTGATATTAGTATAGTTACCCCAACTCTCTTTTTGGTTACTATTGACATGTAATAATTTTTTCCATCCTTTCTCATTCAACCTATTTTTGTCCTTGGGTGTAAGGTCAGTCTCTTCTAAACAGCACATTGGATTGTTCTTTCTCATCCATTTTGCCAGGCTCTCCATTTTTTTTGGAGAGTTTAATCCATTTACACTCAACTTACTGATGAGGCAGGACTTCAGCAATTTTACCTTTTATTATCTATACATCTGATACCTTTTTTCCCTACATCGCTACCTTCTTTTGTATTTCATTGATCTTTTGAAATAAAACAGTTTAATCCCCTTCTCATTCCCTTTTCTGTATATTTTATGATATTTTTGTGGTTAGCTTGGGGTGTACATTTAATATTCTAAACCTATAACAATCTAATTTAAACTGATATCAAGTTAAATTCAATAGCATACACAATCTCTGTTCCTATACCCCTTCATCCTCCTTCTTAATGTTGGTTTTGCTTGCAGATTAGTTTTTGTGGCCAACAACATAGAAATATGATTATTTTTATGCATTCATGTTTTAGATCACGTAAGAAAAAAAAGTAGAGTTGCATGCAAAGAATACAGTAATACTGTCATTTGTATGAACTCATATGTTTACCCTTATCATGGATTTTATTTCTTCAAATGGCTTCATGTTACTGTATAGTATCTTTTCCTTTAATCTTGAAGGTCTCCTTTTAGTATTTCTTATAGGGCAGATCTAATAGCAACATACCCCTTTAACTTTTGTCTTTTTTTCTGGGAATATCTTTATTTCTTCCTCATTTTAGTGACAGTTTTGCTAGCTATAGAATTATTGCTTAACCATTTTTTCTTTCAGCACTTTAAATATGTCATCCGTTTGTTTTCAGGCCTCTATGATTTCTGATGAGAAATTGGAACTTAATTTATTGAGTATCACTTGTATGTGATGAATTACTTCTCTTGCTGGTTTTAGGATTTTTCTCTTTGTCTTTTGACTTCATCATTTTGTGAATAATGTGTCAACCATCTTCCAATTGCTACTAGCCATTTAGTTTTATTGCTGATAAAGTACTCTCTATTCCTCCCACCCCAAATTATAGCCAGTTATTTAGTAGTGGAAAGATTTGGATTGGATAAGAAATTGAAAATTAAAATCAGCATTAGAAAGAACTGCATTGAACCAGAGAGTAACCAGTGACCTGTTCCCACTCCCATATCTAGCTAATTCTTCTATCCTTTTTTCCTCTCCCCCCATATCTAAATAAAGAAGAGGTAGGCAAAAATTAGAGAAGAAGATCTACCCCATATCCTCAATGTATAGCCAATTTATTTGAGATGAGAATGTTGTGGATTAGATATAAATTCAGACTTTGAAACACAATGAACTAAGTTAAATAAATGAAACTACCCAAGAAATAATTCAGAGACTGGCAAGAGGACACAACAAAGTACAGCTGAAAGCAGTGTAAGAAGAAAAAAATAATACCAACACTGTTGAAACTTAAATAACCAGCTACAAAAGATAAAATCACTAGTTGCCTGGTTTGGTAGACAAAGTTCTGTCCACCAAATATTTCAAACTCTCCTACTTACTGAACCTGATAAGATGGTACTTCAGTAGACCCTTAAAGTTAAAAACAGACACATAACTTGGGTTACAGGGAAATGTGAGCTCAGGTGAATTGTGTCACTCCTGGAGAGAAGTATATCAAACTGGGGACATGATTTGTCACATTCCTTTCCTGCCTGACACGGTAATATGCAAAGTTATATCTAGAGAGTTTCTCTCAGCTTCAGATCCTGAGGGAGGTCAATAGAGAAAATAGCCCTGTTCTCACCAAGAGTGGACATGTAGTGTGAACAAAAAATACCTGTTTGTTGCTTAAAGGCCTAGACATTTTAGTGTTATTTATTACAGCAGCAAAACCTAGACAATGCTGGCAGATATACTAGAACTACTGCCAAATACCACCTGACCCAACCTATTCTCAACGAGTTAAACAAATAACTTTTTGGAAGCAAAAATGATAATTTCATACTCCTGCTTAAAACATCTCAATCTTGAATTCTTGATGCCATTTTAAAGGGCCCTTCATTCATCCCTGCTCATTCAGAGCCCACCATTCAGTTGCCTACCCAATGCCTTTCCTATGGGGATTCTGACATTAGTTCTCCAGGTTTGAGAAGGTAGTTACTGATCATTGATGTTATGAATAATAATAAATAAATGGATTCAAGATATATGTTGAGGAAAGAAATGCAATGATTGTTAACTGACTGAGTACAAGTGATGCTTCATTTATGCCTTGGAGTGACTTTAATGTAATAGAGTACTTTTTATTTTCCAGAGGCAGATATTTCAACTTCCACTCCAGAGTCATTCCAATCCCTTATGAATAAGCATGAAAGAATGGTATTCCCAATGGAAAAAATTGGGGCATGCCCAGGAGTAGCAAAGAAGGGACTCTAAAGCCTGCCAATGGCATACACCTCAGTTAAAGAAGAGCATGTGGGCTCATATAATGGGTGCAATCATTTAGCACCTTTTCTCAAATTATCCCAGATATCACTTGTTGAAGGTCAGCATACTAAAGACCTGAGAGAACCTCGGGGTGAATTTCAAAAAGCACCATCAAACCTGTCATGATGCAGAATCTGCTAATGTGTTCACCTTGGAGATTTGAGGGGATTTGTGATGCTGAGAAGAGTGCATGAGAAAACAGTATAGAACTACCCTTGCTTAAACAAAGAATCTCCTCCAAGATGCAAATGTCTTGGACAATATCCAGACTCTCCACAACTCCTAGACTAAGTGCTACCCTGCTTTGCTCTGTGACTAGTGTGCTGGGAAAGGCTGAGCATTAGCATGACTTTTTTTCAGGTATTTTGATGTTTATTTTTTCATTTGATAGCATGGCTTTTGAAGCCCTATAAATCCAATGCAGTGAGTGTATTAAACACAGTGCCCCTCCAAGAGCTAAGGCATTCAAAAGAAAGCAAAGCAATATGAACTATGAAAGAAAAAGTAGATAAATGGGCCCTTCTCAAAGTTAAATACTTTTGTGCTTCATAGGACTGTGTCATGAAGATGAAAAGGCAGCCTACTCAATGGGAGAAAATATTTGAAAACCACATCACTGATAAGGGTTTAATATCCATGATGTATGAAAAGATCTTACAATTCAATGATAAAAAGACAAACGACTCAATTAAAAATGGGCAAAAGACTTGAGTATACATTTTCCCAAAGAGGAAAGACAAATGGCAAAAAAAACATGAAAAGATGTTCAATGTCTCTAGCTATTAGGGAAATGCAAATCAAAACTACAATGAGATATCATTTCACACCTATTAGAATGGCCACTATTAAGAAAACAGGAAACTACAAGTGTTGGAGAGGGTGTAGAGAAATAGGAATGCTTATTCACTGTCGGTGGGAAAGTACAATGATGCAGCCAGTGTGGAAGACTGGTGGTTCCTCAGAAAGTTAAATATAGAGCTGCCATATGATCTGGAAATCCCACTCCTAGGTATATACCCAGAAGAACTCAAAACAGGGATGCAAATAGACATTTGCAGACTGATGTTCATAGTGGTATTATTCACAATAGCCAAGAGATGGAAATAACCCAGGTGTGCATCAACAGATGAATAGAGAAACAAAATGTGGTGTATGCATACGATGGAATATTATTCACATGTAAGAAGAAATAAAGTTGTGATGCATATGACAACATGGATAAACCTTGAGAATGTTATATTCACTGAAACAAGCCAAACACAAAAGGACAAATATTGAATGGTCTCACTAATATGAACTAAATATAATGAGCAATGTCATAGAGTTAATAACTAGAAGACTGGTCACTAGAAGATAGAATGAGAGTAGATAATGGGGAGCAGAGGCTGAATTTGTTCAGCATTTCTAATAAGGTTGATAGTAAATGTTTGGGACTATGATAGAGGTGATGATCGCCCATTAGAGTGAATATAATTAGCAGCACCAATATGGGAGTATGATTGTAGTTGAAAGGAAAACTTTAGGGTTGTGTATGTCACTAGAAGAAAAGCTAAAGGATGAAATGGGATTATATAGCATAATGAACCCTGTTGCAGTCGATGAATGTGGCTAATAGTACAACTATAAGAATGTTCTTCCATGAATCAGAACAAATGTATGTTAATATTAAAAGATGTTAATAAGGTGGAATTTGAGATAAAATGCACTTAAAGCAAACTATGTACAGTTGTGTATAGTAATATATGAATATTTTTACATCAACTGTTAAAAAAAGAATTATCCTAAGTGAGAGAAAGAAGACACAAAGTATTGCATATTGTTTGACTCCATTTGTATAAATTGTAAATACAAATAAAGTTGTACAAATGAAATTAGATTAGGAGATATGTATGGCAGGGGAAGGGTAGAGTGATGGAGGGGTGACTGCTAAAGGGTAGGGAATTTTTCTTTTTGTAGTAATGAAAATGCTCTATTATTGATTGTGGTGATGAATACACAAATTTGTGATTATACCAAAAGCCATTGAATGTACACTTTTTTGGGGGGGTGGGTAGGCAAAGCAAAGAAAGAGTTTATTGAGAAAGGAGAAGTGAGAGTGCACACTCAGGATGTGAGCACTGACTGCAGTTCCCCCAAGCCGTTCTCCAAGCAGAGATGTGTGCTGGGGCCTGGGGCAGGCTTTATTAAGGCCGTCTGAATGTACACTTTGGATGGATTGTATGGTATATGAATATTTTTTATCAATAGAATTTCTTTTACAAAAGAGAGAGAAAAAGCAGCCAACTTCTCCTCTTGCATTCCTCATCTCATCACTACTTTAGGCAGAAAACTAGGAACCCCATTTAACCTTTTCTTCTCCTTCACTTCCCAGATCCAAGTGATCCCCACATCTTGTTGATTCTGCTGCCTAAATAGCTCTGAGATCCATTCCTTTCTCTATCCACTGCCCTCACTCTACTTCAGGACACCCTTATCTTTAGCCTAGATGAGGGCAACAGCCTAAAAATGGGTCTTCAATCTACCCCACCCCCACATAAACTTTGCTCTCCTACTCATTGGATACATGGCACCTTTAAGGAAATCCTAGCAAACTAAAGATTGAATTTTTATTGCGACATTGTTTATAGTGGGGGAAATAACATGGAGATATAGTGTAGCCCATCAATAGGTAGCTACCTGAAGAGATTATGGTAAAAACCACTGCATGAAATGTTCAAACTCTGGAAAGAAAGAATTAGATGTATGATCTGAAGTATAATTATTGTTATACAAAAATTAAAATGAATATATAAATGGGTAACAAACGCATAAAACTCTTTGTGAGTGTAATAATCATTTAATTCATGGTGGTAGTCCCCACTGGGGAAGAAATGAGTGGAATGGTAGTAATTCATGGTGACAGCTCAACTGGGGAAGGAAAGAGTGGAATGGGGTAAAAAGAGGATTTTGCTGTAACCATCATGTAAAAGATGGTAGAAAGTAGGGTCTAATTTTTCAAATTTGATACAGCTGGGCATTGCTTCACAGGTGTTGGCAATTTTTTTCTCTAGTCCTGTCCCTATTTTGGATTAATTCCAAATAAAAATACTTAATCCTAAAAACAAGCAAACGATCCACCAACATATTCACATGACTTTTGTTTTGTGGTGGTAGTAGTGCACATGCTATAGCCTTCTTTGCAAGACCTAAATTTCTGATCATTGTAAAATAAATCCACACATGTACTATAAAACAGTGCAGGGGGATCTCAGTGGAAACCATGAAGAATCCCCCAACGAGGAAGACCAGATGGGATCAGGCTCACTTTTTCCCGAAAGCTGTGGACAACAACCTGTGCAAAGGTTGTAGCAAACAGAGGGACTGCCACAAGAGTCTCTATGCCCTGGAGAGGTTCTTGCTGGAATCAGAACAGGGACCACAGGCAACTGAAAGGTTTTTAATCAGTATTCCACAAGAGAAGTTGTGTAGACTGACCCTGGCACACCCCTCCACCCTTCCTTAGTCCACCCCTAGAACTTCCCACCAGGATGAGGCTATGATGGTGTCTGCCCAGGTGAGAGCAATGCCTATGGAACCATGAGCAATCAGCCAGGACAATGCCTGTGATAAGTGTGTTAGTGGGCCAGGGAGGAACAGGGTGAATCAATACCTAGAAGAATCCCTGCCAAGGTACCCCACCCAGTCTCAAGTTCCATCCTAGCTCTTCCCTGAAAATATGACAATGATATAAATTCACCTCAACAGGAAGCATAGCTGCCATTCATTAATCACTCCACAGGAGTGCTTGTGCCTTAGTTGTCCATTGTTGCTGTAAAAAAATTACTTCAAACTTAGAGGCTTAAAACATCACAAATTTATTGTCTTGCAAATCTGGAGGTAAGAAGTGTAAAATGTGTCCACAGAGCTGTGTTCTTTCTGGAGGCTGAGGGGAAGAATCCATTTACTTGCTTTTTCTAGTTTCCAGAGACCCCCTATATTCCTTGGTTCATGGCCACTTTCTCCATCTTCAAAGCCAGTAGCCCAGCATCTTCTCTCCTCTATGACCTCTGCTCCTGTCCTTGCATCTTGTCTTTGAATCTAATTACTGCTTCCCTTTTATAAGGATTCCTGTAGTTACATTTAGTGCTTACTTGATAATCCAGTACAATCTGGATTATAATGTGAAAAATCCTTAATTTAATCACATCTGCAAATTCCCTTTCACCATGTAAGGTAACGTATTCACAGGTTCTGGGCATAGGGACATGGACATCTTTGGGACACCATATTTCAGCCCATCAGGCCTTTCATGAGCTAGTTTCCATTAATCTTCACAACACCACTCTGTTATACCCAATTGCAAATGGAGAAGCTCGGTCTTAGAAAGGTTAAGTCATGTGCCAAACATGAGAGCTTGGATGGGGCAGAGCCCAGTTGGAAAACCTGGTAAAGTGAGTGAGGATCCCTGCCTTGCTCTTCCCCACATCCATCCATTTTCTTATCTCTTCCCTTCTGCTCTCCACACCTTTCCAGGTTAAGCCTCCTCGCACCACATCAAGCACACTCATTTAGATCAGCTGTAAGGTGTGATGGCAGAAGTGAGGGCTTCGATATCTGAAGCTGTATGTTTAAATCTTGACCCTTAAAGGCAGTGCTATAACCTGGGCCATTAAGTTAACATCTCTCTAGCTTCATTTGTAAAGAAGGTTGTTGGAGAAATTCTAGTTTGGAGGTAGGTTAGGCACAGAGTGCAATATCCTAATGTATTCATGTTAGTTCCCTCCTTTCCTTGGACTTCTCAGGCCCGCAGAGGTCAGTTGCATTTCCTGTGTCATGCTCTACTTACTCAGAACAGACCAGAGGTCCCCAATATTACGACACTTTTTTAATGGTTTCTTCCTGTTAATTCCATGCCTTGTGATAGTCTGACAATTAAATACTGTGTTTTTATTGATAAATAACCTCTGTGGCTTTGCCTTACATAAATGTGATTTCTGTTAAGCTATTGGGAACAGTGAGAGTAGCCTATAGCCTAAATCCTGTTCCTGATTACTCCTTCCAGGACTCGGGGTGGGAGCCTCAGTCCTAGATTGTACAACACTTAATGATAGGCTCTGATATTCCCAGGATGTTATCCTGGTTATGGAAGGGGACAAAGAATAACTCAGATGAAGGCAGCAAGAGAGAAATGGCACTCCTTGCTCAAACAGCTGGTTGATGGGCAGAAGGGAGTGCAGCAACAAACCTGCACTGATGCAAATTGTTCTATGGCTAGATTTACCCAACAGGAGGCCTCGGTAAGCTCTGGCTATAAAGACAGTTTCAGTTAGAAAGTGCCAGTTTGGGGGAGAATTAGTTTACTGAATTACATTCCCATAAAATACCATCAGAATGGGGAAGGAATTTGAAAGCATAAAGTTGAAGTGGCTTGTGCTTCCAGCACAGAGAATTACAAACAACCAAAAAGAAAGGGATTCAAAGGAACCTGCCCTAATCCAGAGTAGCTGGTATGTACTGTTGGACTCCTTGAAGTCTTCTGTGCCCCAGTACCTCCTGATCTAGGTCAGGATAAAAGACAGAGTTCAGCCCAAAAAAAGTGTGGGGTTGGGGCTGGCATGGGGCCTACAGCAGTGCAACCAGTAGATGTGCTGTTTACTAACCACTTTCCCATCACATCTGTTCATGGTGGTTCCCTGAGTGGCCATGGCTGCTTCCCTGGCATTCAGCCAGCATTTGGCTTCCCCTCTTAACTGGGACTCTTTTGACACATGGGTAAAATGCCTCTTTTTAATCCTTCTGACAGATAGTAGAATGTGTGGATAAAGAACGGGAGAAAGAAAAGAAGCAAAAGAGTAGGGCTCAAAGGATGCCTCAACTCGCCTCACATGCACCACCCATTGCATGAAGCTACAGAGTATTTCCCCACCACCCAGTGGGTGTCTCTCCTGAGAAGTTGCAGACATAAGGAGATAAACACAGAAAAGCTGTTGTTCTCTCAATCACTGTTCAAACTGAAGCAGAAGACTTCCATTCCCCATCAGAATCCCTGGCCAAGCCATCCTCTTCAATTTGAGACACACTGGCAGTACCCCAGGCACCATGGTAACCCTGCACAGACTGATATAGACTAAGAGGTTCAGTGATCACCCCTTAGTCCCTAACCCAGCAGGTATCCCAGGTGGCAGTGCAGTCAAGGCTGCTTCAAGAAATGTGGAGTATACATGGACCTGTAGAAACTTTGGCAACCTCAAGTCTGGGGTCTGGCTGTACTGCTCAGTTCCTCTGTGAAGCAGGCATCCAAGGCATATGGAAAAATCAACTTCTAGGTTTTGGAGGATTCCAACTATATGGTACTGACTTCTCCCCTCACCACCTTTCCTGTCCCTCACCAGCCACCCCTGATCATACACTAGCCTCAGTTGGAGGTCAGTACCTGACATTTCCTCATTCAGTCTCTTGTCCAAATTCTTCAACTAGCACTGCATCAGCTCATTGCAAAACACGGTGGGATTGTACAATATTGCAATCATTCCTAAAGATTCTATTCTACCTCACTGTAGCATAAGCCTGTAACAGTTTACATTTGTCTCCTAAAGGGAATCCCTTTCATCCATTGAGAAGGTCAGAGAGGCACTTTGTGTACATGTTCTCCTGAGAACCTTGACAAACCAGGCAGTCAGACAAGCCTAGAGGAATCAGCCTTTTGTGTTTGTACAAAGAAACAGTCAGAGGACAGAGATGTTAGATGTTAGACATCTCTGAATGTCACAAGGTGTCAGGCAACTTGTAAGGGACAAGGGCTGGGCCAGAAATCAAGCCCCCAGCTCTGAGTTCAATGCTCTTTACACAAGGCGATCCCTTTCTGCACATGGACAGAAAGACTGAGCATTTCAGGGTGAAATTCAGCTGGCAATTCTACTTTCCCAATGGGATGCACGGCCCCACTCCAGTGTCCATTTACCAGGTGCAGCCATATCCTATTCCACTGACTATCAAGAGCTGTAATCTGGACAGGACCCTTTCCCTCAGTGGGATTACTATCTTTGGTCCTGCTAAGTAAGCATTTAATTCCTTCTAGACAGCCAGATGTAAAAGTATTCATTTACTTTTTAGTGGTTTAGTGAAGAGCACAGGTAAAATATGATGAGTAAACTCATGGAAGTAAACTCTAGAGTATAGATTACTAAGAGATAGAATGTCAATTAAGAAGGGTTCCTGATGTTTAATGTATGTAGAATTGTTAATAAGTTTGATAGTAAATGTGTAGAAATGGATAGAGTTGATGGCAAGTCATTATAGTGAGTATAACTAGCTCTGTTAATTTATCAATGTGATTGTGGCTGAAAGGAGTAGTCTAAGGATGTAAATGTCAATTGAAAGGAAGTTAGAGGATAATCTATGGACTGTATAAAATAGTTAACTCAGTGGTGGATGAACATTGTGGTTAATAGTACAAATACAAAAAAAAAATTATGATAAGGTGTTAAGAATTTGGTGCTACATAGGGAAAAGGCAACTAATTAACTTATGGATGGTAGCTAACAGTAATGTAATATTTTTGCAGCAATGGCCAAGAAGATACTAGATCAATTCCAAATGTCAACAATAGGGAAGTGTAGCAGTTTGGTATTATTTATTAATTCTAAAAATAGATATTGGATTATGTTTGTAAACTGGTCTGTTCCTCTGGGCATATTAGATTGTATTGGATTCGGAGTTTTCACTTTTACTTTATTAAATAATGATTAAGGCTTTGATTGGGCCAGGTCAGTAGGACATGGCATCCCCACCCCCTTGGTGGGCAGGGACTCACAGAGAAAATGACATGGTAAAGGAGACAGTTGGAGTTTTTGATGCTGGAGTTTTGAGCTGGAGCCCTGGGAAGTAAACACACAGGAGAAGAACACAGAGGAATAGAGACGGGTCCATAGACATGGCAAAGGCCCAGGGAAGAGAAAGAGTGTGATAGCCTACGGCTGACCTTGTGGAGAGAGCAGAGCAGCTGAGCCCAGAGAGGAACAAGCCCCAGGAGAGAGACGAGACTTATCCCAGCCTACAGCTGATATTGGAGGAAGCTGGGACCAAGGAACCTTAAGAGGAAGAGGGAAGCTAAACCCTCGCAGACATTGGCAGCCATCTTGCTCCAACACGTGGCCAATGTACTTTGGGTGAGAAAGAACCTTTTATGGTACCTTGAGTTGGGCTCTTTAGGGCCTTGTGACTGTAAGCTTCTAGCCCAAATAAATACCCTTTATAGAACCTAACAGATATCTGGTACTTTGCAGCAGCACCCCTTTGGCTGACTAATATAGGAGGTATAAGGGGATATGGGATTTTTCCTTTTGCAGTAATGAAAACATTCTAGAATTGACTGAGGTGATGACAGTAAAACTCTTTGATGAAACTGAGAGCCACTGAGTATACACTTGGATGGATTATACAAGGCATGGGACTGTATAACACAGTAAACCCTGTTGTAGAAGATGAACTGTGGTTAACAGTACAAATATAAGAATGTTCACTCATTTACTATAACAAATATATAATACTAATACATTGTGTTAATAATAGTGTGGTTTGTGGGAAAAATAAACCAAATGTAAGATATGAATTATAGTTATCAGTAATATTTGGATGATGTTCTTTCATCATTTGTAACTAAAGTTTCACAACAGTGGAAGGCATTGGTGGTGGGGCGATTTATGGGAATTCTGTATGGTATGCATGATTGTTCTTTAAATATTTCAAATAAAAAGTAAAAATAAAAAGAGTTCAGAGCACATGTAAAATATTTTCCATCTTGTAGTCCTTCAGCAAGCATTCATTAAATGCTACTCTCACACACAGTTTGAGACACCTTGAGAGACAAGATTTGTGCCTACTGTGTGATAAGCTCTTTTCATGTATTATCTTGTTTAATTTTCCCAATCCTATGAGGCCAGTACTTCAATTAACTCCACTTTACGGAGGAGTAAACTGAGGCTCAGAGAGGTGAAGTGACTTGTGCAAACTGGTACATTTTTTTAAAATATATTTTTTATTTATTTTTAAAAGGTACTTAGATTACATAAATTGTTACATAAAAAATATAAGGGATTCCCGTATGCCCCACTCCCCAGACCTCCCACTTTTCCCCACATTAACAACTTCTTCATTAGTGTGGTACATTCATTGCAATTGATGTACACATTTTGGAGCATTGCCACTAAGCATGGACTATAGTTTACATTGTAGCTTACACTCTCCCACTCAATTCTGTAGGCTAAGACAGGATTTTTAACGGCCTGTATCTTTCACCGCAATGTCATTCAGGTCAATTCCAAGTCCTGAAAATGACCCCATATTACACCTCTTTTTCCCTCTCCCTGACTTCAGCACTTCCACTGCCCACTGTCTCCACATCAATGATATAATTTCTTCCATTGCTAGAATCACAGTAAGTCATTTGAATGACATAAGAAAGATACAGAGTGCTTGCCAAAGGGCATCGTTCAAGGGAGCAAAAACTGACTCACCCTTTTGGGCAGACTAAAACAAGCTTCTTCAGGGAGGAATTTAGACAGGTGGAATTTAGACAGGTGGAGATGTGAAAGAAAGCACATCAGGCAGAGGAATCAGTGTGAGCAAAGGCAGAGTGGGGAAGACTCAGAGTATGTGCTTAGAGAAGTAAAATATCGTGGTTGTACCTAGGTTGATTGGAGCCTAGAAACCTCAGAGCCATCCTGCACTTCACCACTTCCTCCCCATGCCCCACTCCCCACTTCCCACTTCCCACTTTCATCCAGTCAGTCTCCAAAGCCTGACCAAGGCAACCATTAAAATGCCTCTCTGCCTCTCCATCCCCATGGCAACTGCCTTAAGCCTCACTTTCACACCCTCTTGCTTATCCTAATTGCTTCCAGTCTGATCTGCCAGGCTATATTCTGATCTTGTCATCGCCTGCTTATTAATCCTGTGAGTATATAACATTTTAAAGCCTCTGTATCTCTTGAACCCTCTTCACTTCACATCTCCAGCACTGCAGCATTACAATCTTTTCCTGGGCCCACGAATTAATAAAGCAGGCAGGCACGAGTGAATGAATGTCGTGTATAAATCTAGACAGGAAAGGAAGCCTGGGGCTATCTGCCTCTTTCCAAGAAGACAGGGTCCCTTTCCACCACCATCACCACCACCAAGTCTGCCTTATGTGATAATATAGCGGAGACCTATTTCTTTGCAACACCCGTGAGCCAGTCTTGGAACCTTGTATCAGACTGCAGAATACATGAAATCTATGCCATCTTTTTCTTCTCTCATCCCCCAACCCCTGTGTCCCTAGCTGTTATTTCTGCCCTTGCCCCCACCCCCACCCCGGCTGTAGGCCGCCCCTTTTCCTTTCTGCCAGCGGAAGTCACCATGGAGGACCCGCCTACATCCTCTACGGGGTTAGGTGAGTGCGTGGCGAGAGAGGCGGAGCCACTCAGTGCTTTCTCGCGCTCTTGCAGCTGTTGCAAGTACCCGTGGCGTCTGCTCACGCAAATCTGCTTGCGTGGGAACGAGCTTTGGCGCTGAGAACGTCAGGTTAGTTGCTACAAAGATTATAGTGAGGTTGGTGGCTTCAGCGGCGGTCCCTTCTTAAGGTACAGTTAGCTGTTTTCCTCAGAGGCCACAGGCATTTTTTCCTAGGATTGTTGCAGGCTTAGCGTGTCTAAGTTGGAGCCATGCCTCGCGGACGGAAGAGTCGGCGCCGCCGTAATGCAAGGGCTGCAGAAGAGAACCGCAGTAATCGCAAGATCCAGGCCGCAGAGGCCTCCAAAACCCCGATGGCCGCCTCTGTTGTCCTAAGCACGCCCGAGGACGATCTGAGCGGCCCAGAGGAAGTCCCGAGCACCCCAGAGGCGGCCTCCACCACCCCTGAAGAAGCCTCAAGCACAGCTCAAGCGCAAAAGCCTTCGGTAGCCCGGAGCAACTTTCAGGGCACCAAGAAAAGCCTCCTGATGTCCATATTAGCCCTCATCTTCATTATGGGTAACAGCGCCAAGGAGGCCTTGGTCTGGAAAGTGCTGGGGAAGTTGGGGATGCAGCCTGGCCGGCAGCACAGCATCTTTGGAGATCCAAAGAAGGTCGTCACTGAAGAGTTTGTGCGCAGAGGGTACCTGATTTATAAGCCAGTGCCTCGCAGCAGTCCCGTGGAATACGAATTTTTCTGGGGCCCTCGAGCTCACGTGGAATCGAGCAAGCTGAAAGTCATGCATTTCGTGGCAAGGGTGCGTAACCGATGCTCCAAGGACTGGCCATGTAATTATGATTGGGATTCTGATGATGATGCAGAGGTTGAGGCTATCCTGAATTCAGGTGCTAGGGGTTACTCCGCCCCCTAGAGAAACCTGAGGCAGAAGCTGGGGGGTGGAAAAGAGAGTCAAAGGTACCCCCAAGGAGTAGATCGCCTGGGTCTTCTGTTTAAAAAGACAGAGATTGGGGAGGGGCACTGTATTTAGTATTTGTGATCAGTGCTAATTAACTGCGGAATAGAGGATTTGCTTTGGATATCGTAAAATTTTATTCATTTGATATGTTTAATTATGATCACAATCTGTTCATAAATATACTTGAAGAGATTTTTTTCTTTTATTTTCCATCGTCGTTGATATTTAGTATAACAGTTTCCCTAGCATTATAAAATGAAGTCTTTCCATCATATTCTGTTTATAAATAATTTTAAAAGGCTGTTCTTTGAAAGTTTGAAATGAGGAGTAAATTGTGGGAGGAGGATGGGAGAATTATTCATGTCTAACTTTTTCTGTATCCCTTTGTGTCAGCTGTTGTGTAAAGAAGGTTGACATTTACTGTGTTTTGCTTAGTTACTGCAGAATGTAGACTAAAATAAAAGCATAATGACTAGGACACCTTGTTCATTTTTTTGACCACCTGTTATGTATGAGGTTGTGGGGATACTGCTTACCATTCAGCACTAGTACCAAAGAATGTTCTGCATAACATGGGACAGGCAAATCTGTAAACTAAGAATGTGGTAAATAGGGGTAAGAATGAGGTACCATAAAAATATAGACAAAGCATACATTACCTTTACAGGAAGATGGTGGTAGTGGGTCATAATAGGAGCTAGGCAAATTCAAGAGAGGCTTAAACTTGGGGGGAGTTGAAGTGGGCCTCGGGAGGGTATTCTGAAGATATATTGTATTTTGCACTTTAGGAAAGGGGACATTGACAAAGGGAAGGGAATAGTGAAGGGGGCATCATACAGTGCTGTGGAAATAGAAACATACTTAAACAGTTTTGGAGGAGGAGGGCAGAGCAGAGTGGTGGTTGCAGAAAAAAGGCAATCACCTTTTGGTTGCGGAGAGAGGAAATATGGAGGCACTAAAGACAGCATGGACGTTTGGGAAACAGCAAATTCTTCACTGCGCTATTATGGTTATGCAAAGGAGAAAGTGGAGAATGAGAAATAATGCGGGGGAACAGTTGAGCAAGACCTGAACCTGGAAAGATGGGTGTTATGGCTGATTTTAAATTAATGAAAATAATAATAAGGACTATTAATAATAATAACCCTTGAGGTATGGAGGAAAAATCTAACAAAGCAAAGCTTCTTGGATATTGCACGTGCCAGAGACACTTCACCTGTGACACCTCTGAAAAGTAATTGCGCATTTCTCAGGGATTACAGTATGCAGAGAGCACACTTTGTTTAAAAAGTGTGTGTGATATGGGACAATTTTTCAGAGGGATATCTGGCATGGAGGCCAGGTGGTGTACTAAAGTCTTATGGGATAAGGTTTTTGTCCCAAAGCCAGGAGCTTTCACACTTTCTCATTTTGTGGTACCAAGGAACTCAATGCCCTTCTCATCCTTTTTATCACCAGTAGTTTCTGAATCCTCCACTTCACCTTGAGGTATATGTGGGGATTTGGGAGTCATCCCTCACATTCTTAACAGCTGCAGGCAAAGAACATGTATAAGAAGCTCTGGCCACCCAAAAAGCCTGCCACATCTACCCTGGGGCTAGACACTGTCTGAAATGTATTGAGATAATTTCCCTAATAGTGAGCACTAAGGAAGGGTGCCTAACCTAGCCTTGTGGGTTTCAGGGGAGCAACTGTCACACACAAAACAGAGGCAAGGCTTTCTTCTTCCTTCTTAACTTCCAGCTGTGTGCAAAGTAAAGTCACTGGGTGCAGTGTAGGCTAGCAGATTACTTTCTGACACAGGCCCAGGGACCCACAGATATCAGGCTGCAGGCAAAGGGGACATAAAAGCAGGAGATATGACCCCATCATAGCTCAAAATTCATCCAGCAAACCAGGAAATAAAGCCTTCTATGAGCAGGTAGAGTAATAGAAACTGGCACTGCAGAAAATCAAAAGGCATTTTTCTTCATTAGTGTGGTATATTTGTTACAATTGATTAGCCTATATTGAAGCAATGTTAATGTGGGAGTGTAGGAGGGGGAAGGGAGTGGCATACATGGAGCTTCGTTATATTTTTTATGTAACATTTATGTAATCTAAAGCTTCTTAAAAATAAAAATATTAATTACAAAATAAGGTAAATTATAAATAAAAGCATTTACACATTGAAAATAAAAGGCATATTTCTTGCCATGGAAGGGTCATATTGGCAATACCACCTCCAGAGGTAGTCAAGATGTGCATCTGAGG
>JAKSZT010054170.1:2508042-2551037 GCA_026826555.1 Tolypeutes matacus | reverse complement strand
TTGTTATAGATCCTGAAAGAACATTCTTATATTTGTATTCTTAACCATGATCCTTGGACACCACAGAGATCCTTGTGATATACAGTCTCCCGTTTTATCCTCTAGCTTTGATTTCAATTCTGCTGTTGTATACCTCCAGGATATTTTTAATCTCACCCATTGTTTCTTTTATTCCCTTAAGCTTGGTTCTTTTTCTATTCAAGCTTTCAAATTATTTTTTGTGTTTGCCTAGTATATTCTCAGTGTCTTTTATCTCTTCATACTTGTTGTTCCTCAACTCCTTGATTTGATTTTGGAAATTTGTAGGAACATCTTTGATTAGTTATTTCAAATCCAATGTCTCTTCTGGAGCTTTGTTTTGTTCCTTTGCTTGAGCCATAGATTCCTTTTTCTTACTATAATTTGCAATTTTTGTTGACTTTTAGGCATCTGATTATGATGGTGAGTTCACTTTGATGGCCGGTTTCTCTCTTTTGCCTAAGGATTTATTGTTGCATGTTGCGTCTGTACTTTGATTCTTGGTTCAACTTGTTCTTGGTCTTTAGGATTGTCCCTGTTCACCTGCTCAAACCAGGGTTTTTGAAAGACTATTCAGCCTTGCGGAGGAGGGCAGTAACGGTACCCAATAGCTTTTATTTACTTTTTTCATTTTTTTTTTGTACTTCCCTTTTCTCCCAGCAGATGGCAGTCTTCAGCAGACTTCTCCTCTCAGATCCAGCTGGGAATAAGTTCACTGGAACCCTGACCAGGTGGGTAGTATATAATCAATGTTCTGGGCGGTCTATTCAAAGCCAAGCCTCACAAATAAAACTTGCCCTGAAGCCTTCAGCTTACCATACCCACCCTTTTCCCAGGGAGGAATTAAATTTTCACTCAGCAACCAATCCAGGTAGTAGGGAAGGTGTTTGAAAAGGCAGGATCTCTTTCATTCTCTGCCAGCTCCCAGGGAGAACTATGTTGCAACCCCACCTGGCCTGGAAGGGCACTACCCTTGGGATCCTGCAGACCAAGTTTGCTGGCCAAAATCTGGATCAGCTGTATGTTGAGTCCCTCTTTCTCCCCTTTACTAGGGAAGTGGACCTCTGTGACCCTCTCAGTCTTTAATCACTGGTCAGCAGCTGGAGGACCCACCGCTGTTAGGGGTGGGGGGGAACAGGCACCATCAGCTGTGGCTGCAGCTTTAGTCATGGATCTTTCCTCCTTTTCTTCACCCTGCTCACTTCTGGGTGGAGTCCAGCCTTCTCCTGGTGTCCTAAGCCATAGAACAGTTTTCTGGACAATTTCTTCCTGTCCTCTACCTATTTTTCTGGAAGAGAAGTGAGTCCTGTGCCTCTTTAATCATCCATCCTTGCAAATTGTCCTTTCAGGGGATTTCTACTGTCCCAGTGTTGATGACATCCTGACACAGGATTTTTGAAAGACTATTCAGCTTTCCCATTCAACTAACACCGCCACATACAGGAGTTTTTGAAATATGGTGTCAGTACACACATTTCTAACTCTCTCTCTCTCTCTCTTTCTCTCTCTCTCTCTCCCCCCCACCCACACCCTGACACTAACTCTGGGAAGGAAACATTTCCTTTTACTTTTTCTCTCTTTTTGTCAAAGGCTTAACTCCCTTGTCTAATGTTACTCTTGTTTTCAAGTGGACATACATCCTCTTTCCTACTGTGGGGCAACTTTGGCTGCTGGAAGCCTCAATATGTATTGTGAAAAGGATGGCAAATATTTACATTTATTTTTTCCAAAATAATATCCCTATTTTACTAACCAATCCTGAAAGCAGCAGATGGGGAGTCATTGGTCTCTATTGTCTCTACAGATCTTACTCAAGTGAGAAACTTCATGGTGAAACTATTGCTTTCTTGAATATACAAGTAGAGATTGCCAGGAGCCCAAAGGTGTTGGTGGGATCTGCTATGCTAACCTCAACCTTCTCTTCCTGTTCACCAGAGAACCTGCAATCTGAATGGAATCTATCAAGGGTGTATTTATTCCTGGGGAGTATGGAGGTGAGGTCTAACTGGGCATTTTGCTGCCAAAAGAGGGCAATGAGACAACCCTTCTAAGAATCATTACCCTTGGGTTGGATGGAACAACATTCCATGGGCTCTGGCCAAGATTTACTCTTGTTCTTTGGTGCTCAGGTGGTAATGGAACAATGGACCGAGGCAATTCTCAAGATTGGTGTATATGTTTGAGTGTCAGATACTGTTGGTGAGAAATAAGCTCTATTTCCTGTGAATGAAATGTAGAATATGTACATTCTGCAATGACAATAAACACCAAGGCATCTGATCTGATCAAAGATCTTTGTTTCTACTTCTGTTTCCATTTTTCTTTATAAAAATTACACACACTAAAGACTTCAAGGCAAAATTTTAAAATAGAGAAATGGAGAAAAACATCACCCCAGAGCTACCCAGGCCTGACCCTGTGACCCAACATCCAGATGTACTCCCATTCTGCCCCAGCCCAGCTTCTGTAGCAGGTCATTTGTCTTTCTCCAGTCATGGCAAGAGGCCGGTGGGGTATATTCTCTTCAACAAATAGATAAACTTGAGGGGAAATGGTAATATATTAAAAGACTCTGAGAATATGTAGAACATAGGGCATTTTTAAGGCACTGGAATTGTTCTGCATGATATTGCAATGATGGATATAGGCCATTATACATTTTTTCAGAACCTATAAAATTGTATGGTGCAAAGTGTAAACTGTAATGTAAACTATAGGCCATTGTTAGCAGCAATGTTTCAATATTAGTTCATCAACTCTAGCAAATGTACTACACTAATGTAAGATGCTATTAATAGGGGAAAGCATGATAGAGAAGGGTGGGGTGTATAGGAATCCCCTATATTTTTATGTAAATTTTCTGTAATCTAAAACTTCTTTAAAAATAAAGTTTTTTTAAAAAACCCAACCTTTTCCCATACCCCTTATGCTTTGGCATTGTTGCTACTTCTTGCAGTTCTGATCTCTTGTTACCATGTTGTTGTTTTTTTTTTCTTTTATGCTTTTCAATCTTTCAATAACTATTTTAAAAATTACCTATGTAAAATTATATTCAATCTAAAAAAAAGACTTTAAGAGATGTAGCAACCAATGCAACAAGTAGATGTTAGGGATTGAATCATGTCCCCACTAAAGATGTGTTGAGGTCCCAACTGCTGGCTCTGTGGGTGTAAACACGTTTGTAAACAGGACCTTTGAAGATGTTGTTTGTTAAAGTGTGCCCAAACTGGATGAGTGTGCGCCTTAATCTAATATGGCTGAAGTCCTTACAAGCAAAGGAAATTGGACACTGAAGAAGAAGCCACGCTGAGCAGCCAGAAGTAGGAAGTCAATGGAACCCAGAAGAAAAAGGAGAGAACATCACCATGTGACAGAAACCCAGGAACTCCAAAGATTGCCAGCCAGCCAGAAGATACCACCTTGGGAGGAGGCAGGTCTTCTATCCTCTGAAACCGTGAGTCAATAAATTCCCATTTTTTAAGCCAATGCACTACCTATGGTATTCTTTTAGCAGCTGGGAAATGAAAACAGAGGGACATTTTGGTTCCTAATTTGATCAAATGAACTGCAAATATATAGTTATGAGACAATTGAGGAAATTGAAAAGGTATTAGGTATTAGCAGATGTTAAGTCAGTATTGGTCATTTACTTGGGTATGGTATTATACTGTGATTATGTTGAAACAAGTCCTTATCTTTTTAAATTTTTTTATTTTTAAAGAAGCTTTAGATTACATAAATGATATATGGAGATTCCCATATACCCCAATTCCTCCCCCTACCACACTTTTCCCTATTAACAACATCTTTGATTAGTGCAGTATATTTGGTACAATTGGTGAACACATATTGAAGCACTGCTACTAATCATGGTCAAAAGTTTACATAATAGTTACATATTATTACATACTAATATTACATAATAGTTTATACTTTCAACCGCACATTTTTATAGGTTTTTACAAAACGTAAAATGGCCTGTATTTATCATTGCGATGTCATTCAGAACAATTCCAATGATCCCAAAATGCCCCATGTTACACGTGTTTTTCCTTCTCCCTCCCCTGAGAAACTATGGTGACCACGGCCTTTATATCAATGTTACAAGTTCTTCCACTGCTAGTACAATAAGTCTACTTTTTAAAATGTATTTATGGATGAAATGATTTGACATGAATACTTTATTCACAGTATTTCAGCAACAATAAAAATAAAAAGATGTGAAGGGGATAGATAAAACAAAATTGAATAAAGTTAATGATTGTTAAAGTTGATGATTGTTGAACTTAATGGGTACATGGATTATTCTTTCTGCTTCTACGTGTTTGAAATTTTTAAAGGAAAATAAGTTTATTTTTTCTCGTGTTTTAATATTGTTTTTAAATTGTTTATTTTAAAAGAAGGTTTATAGTACATAAATGTTACATAAAAAATATAGGGGATTCCCATATGCCCCAACCCCTCCCCCTCCCACACTTTCCCACATTAACAGCATCCTTCATTGGTGTGGTAAATTTGTTACAATTGATTAACATATATTGAAGCATTGCTACTAATCATGGAATATAGTTTACACTCTGCCCCACACAATTTTGTAGATTATGACAAAATGTATTCTGGCCTGTATCCATGATTGCAGTGTCATGTAGGACAATTCCAATGTCCTAAAAATGCACCCATGTTATACCTATTCTTCCCTCTCCCTCATCTCAGAACCTCTGGTGGCCATGCCTTTATCTCAATGATAAAAGTTCTTCCATTAATAGAATAATATTAAGTCTATAATAGAATAATAATAAGTCTACTTTAATCCATTGTTCATTTCACAATCTTGAGGATTTGGGGATGGTGATGCCCACTCTGTTTCTAATTGAGAGGGCGCTTAGATCTCATGGGACAGTGGACGGAATGATCTTGCTTACAGTTGCAGACACTCCCTGTTCCTTGGGATGGGCATTGTCCATCATCTTCTTGTTAATTGTCCCAAGTGAGTCCAAAGAACTGGAGAGTAGATGTTGCAACTCTGATGAGATTCAAGGCTCAACTGGCACATGAACAGACCGAAGATTTAAGTCTCTGGGACATATATTTAACAAATGTAGTGCTAATTATAGGTTCAAATAAAAGGGGCAGAAGGGCCATGTGTAAAGAGACTATAAATGAGTCTAACTATGTTACATAGAGTAACATAAATTCCAAAGTAAGGCCCACAGACAGGGTGCTGAATTCCTGTTTGTCTGCCCTGCTTATAGTGTTTAGATGTTTCTAGAGCCCTCAGGAGCCCCACTGTTTGAGGCACTGTTTACTCAGGCGGTCAATGAGAGCCTGTTGAGACGTGCATAAGTGTAATCTCTGGAATGATCTCCCGACTCACTTTGAAATCTCTTAGCCATAAAAACTCATTCATATTTAATATTTCCCCTTTTTGTTCAAGGTCTTTTTCCAGATGCATTGCTAGTTGGTGCTTGGTAATAATCCCTTGGTGCCAAGGAGGTTCATGCCCAGGAGTCATGTCCCATGCCAGGGAGAAAGTAGTGTCTTTATATGCTCAGTTTGTCTTAGAGAGAGGCCACATTTGAGCAACAAGGAGGCTTTCAGGAGGTAACTCTTGGGCAACATATAATACCAGGCTAAGATTCAATTTCACAAGAAAATGTTCATAAATAGAATCATCAATATCAAGGGCCTAGCATAATAATTTGTCTTCCTTCATTAAGCACTGCTCATGTACTTGGGGGTTCTTGCCCTCCTATTAGAGAATGTAGCAGTACTCCCCAAGATGGGAATTCAATATTCTTTCAGGTATTTTTTGGGTCTCCACCCACTGAGACAATACCCCATGAACAGTTCAACATATTCATATGCCTTAAAGCCCTGCCCCAGGTGCACCTCTCCAGACATACCCTCATCACTGACACCCCACACCAGTGATCCTCCCCTGCCACAGTTGTGACCCTTCAGTGATCCAAAACCTCTCCAAAAATGAAGCTGAAAAAATAACCATATAAAATTAATAAGAAAATAAAATAATAATAATTTTAAAAATAACAAATAAAATACAAAGATAAAAAACAGAAAATAAAAAATTGAAATGAAATTAAAAAATTTTTATACGTTGTATCTTTCATCATTGTAAGATCTGTTACCTTGTATGTACAGTGACAATTTCTTCCATATTCCTTCAGTGTCTTATTCTTTTCATTTTATCTTCATAGAAGCTTTAGGTTACAGAAAAGTCACATAGAAATTATAGGGGATTCTCATATACTCAACTCCCTCATCTTCTTTCACTCTCCCCTATTAATGACATTTTACATGTGGATGGTATATTTGTTACAATTGATGCAAAAATATTGAAGCATTGCTACTAACCACAGTCAATGGTTTACATTATGGTTTACATTTTGAACCATACATTTTTATAGGTTTTTATGATATTTAAAATGGCCTGTATCTGTTATTGCAAGATCGTGCAGAACAATTCTAATGCCTTAAAATGCTCCAAGTTTCATCTATTCTATTCTTCCCTCCCTCTCCCCTTGGAACCTATGGTAACCACTAAGTTTCAATTTTTGAAGAATACAATTCATAATTACTTGCAATAATATTGAGGGCCTGACATATTGGTCTGTTATCTTTTATTAGGCACTGCCTATGTTCTTGAGAGATTCTTGTCACTCTGAGAATAAGGCAAGACTCCCCAGGATGGGAGTTTAATACTTTCTTGTTTATTGTGTGAGGCTCCACCCACTGAGATAACACACTCTGATAAGATGAACACTTATATAGTCCATAGAGGCATGTCTCATCCCACATATCCCGCCATATCTGATGCCCTACACCAGTAACCCAGCCCTGATATATTTGCCAAAAGAACATTCCCACTGTTATACTTTTAACCACAGACCTGCAAATTCCAAGAGTTCACCTGCTCCTTCCTCCAACCCTCCCCCTAGTTCCATGGATAGGCCAACCCAAAACCCTCACCCTATTCCCCTGCACAGACCAGCACTACCATATCCAATCATATCACTTTACCACTTTCACATCCATCCACTGCCCAACTATACCCTTCTACCTAATCGTAGATTTTACCCATATGGGTATCAGCTCTACTTCCTTTCTGTCTCCTGTTAACTGTTCTTCCAGACTCTAGCTCTGTGTATCTGCTCAATTTACTTAAGTCATATCAGTGAGGTCATGTAATATTTGTCCTTCAGTGACTGGCTTACTTCACTCAGCATAAGATCTTCAAGATTCATCTGTGTTCTTCCATGTGTTAATACTGCATTCCTTCTTACAGCTTAGTAATATTCCATTGTATGTATATACCACAGTTTGCATATCCGTTGGGTTGCTTCCAACTTTTGGCAATAGTGAATAATCGTGCTGTGAACATCGGTGTGCATATATCTGTTTGTGTCCCTGCTTTCAATTATTCTAGGTATATATCCAGCAGTGGGATTGCTTTATCATATGGTAGTTCTATAGTTAGCTTCCTCAGGAACTGCCAAACTGTCCTCCACAATGGCTGTACCATTCTAATTCCCAGCAGCGGTGGATAAGTGTTCCCTTTCCTCCACAACCTCTCCAACACTTGCTTTTTAATAGCCGCAAGTCTAATAGGTGTAAGATGATATGTCATTGAAGTTTTGATTTGCATTTCCCTAATAGCTAGTGATGTTAAGCATCTTTTCATGTGCTTTTTAGCCATTTGTGCTTCTTCTTTGGAGAAGTGTCTATTCAAATCTCTTGTCCATTTTTTTTAATGGGTTGTGTGTCTTTTCATTTTTGAGATGTAGGATTTCTTTATATATGCTGGACATTAAGCCCTTATCAGATAGATAGTTACCAAGTATTTTCTCCCATTGAATAGGCTGCCTATTCACTTTCTTGGCAAACTCCTCGGAAGCCCAAAAGTTTTTAATTTTGAAGAGGTCCCATTTGTCTATTTTTTCTTTCATTGCTCGCACTTTGGGTGTAACATTTATGAAACCATTTCCTAGTATAAGATCTCATAGATCCTTCCCTACATTATCTTCTAGGAGCTTTATGGTCTGGACTCTTACATTTAGATCTTTGTTCCATCTTTAGTTAATTTTTGTATAGGGTGTGAGATGGTGATCCTCTCTCATTCTTTTGGATATGGATATTCAGTTCTCCAACTATATATTTGAAATTTTGCATAATAAAAAGTATAAAATTTTCCATATAAAAAGTAAAATGAAAAATGAATCCAAATATTCTCGCTGTCCTGATTTTGTGATAATCAGGGTAGGCTAAACATTCGCTATATTACAAACCGTGCATGTGTCCCCAGACCTAGTTTTTCTCCCTAGGTCTGGTTTTTGGAATGCTGGCAATAAACTAAGCCTGATTGATTATATGACCATCCTGTATGGGAAAAGACTGTAGCTTTGGGTATCTTTGGTCAACCTTAAGAGATATAGCAGGGGGACGGATGTGGCTCGGGTGGTTGGGCATCCATCTCCCATATGGAGGGACCTGGGTTTGATCCCCAGGACCTCCTGGTAAAAATTTAAAAAAGAAAAATATAGAAGGCATGTGGGCCACCAGGCCCTGTGCACAGGTGTGCCACCAGGCCCCACAAACCACGCAGCAAGATGATGACATAACAGGAGTGTGACACAAGGGAGAGCCAAGATGAGACGCACCGAAAAACCAGGAACTAAGGTGGTGCAGGTGGTAGGATGCCTCTCTCCCACATTGGAGGTTCCGAGGATAAAAGCCCAGAGAAGACAGGATGAGAAGGATGATAAGAGAGGGCAGGAAATGGACACAGAGTCACCCAGCGAATAGACACAAAAACAGCAAAAACGGGGGTGGGGGGAGTGTAAAATGGATAAAAGTAAAATAAAAATAAAATCCTTAAAAAATGTATAGGGGAAGAAGATACGGACTATAGTTGGTAGTAATACTTTGATGATGCTCTTTCATGATTTGTTAACAAATGTTTCACAATGCAGGGTGTTTGTGTGTTGGGGGGGTGATGTGTGGGAGCCCTGTATGATGTTATGCATGTTTGTTTTGTAAGTTCATGATGTTTACTGAACACTTACAGTTTATGTACGTTCACGTATGAATGATATACTTCAATAAATTGTTTTTAAAAAAATGAAATGTTTGGATTACTGAAAGTAATGTGGGGTAAGAGATGAAGAATAGAAAAAATAAGAAATAATCATGTACGTGGGAACAACAATTGAAATATGAAAAATGCTTGTATACTATTAGTCATGTATTCATAGACTTCATGCCAATGTAGATTCTGGCAGATATAAGCCATCCTTAACTGAATGGTGCTGAAAATGCCCCTGCTTTATGAAACAATGCTTATTTTCCCAGAGAAAGATTATTGTATAAAGAGGATTATTCCTGATTAAGAAGACATCATATTTTATTTAAAAACCTGTCACTTTTTATTGTTGTTCTTGTTTTGAAGGACATATCAGCAGCTCTGTTTACTTAAACAACCACAAAATGATATGTACCTTTGGTAAGAATGTTGAGGATTATATGCCTGAGAGTTCCTTGCCTGAAAGAAACCAGGTGGTAAGAATTACCTCTTTCATATGTGATCCTGGTAGAGAAAATAATTGAGATGCAGAGAGGTTTCCAGGGGTCAGAACTAAGCACTCTTATCTTTACAAAAGTCAGAATCATTTGTAAGGCAAAAGCAATATAGAAAGGAATCTTGCACTCTTTAGGCACTTCTGCCTGGAGGATCCTCGGTCCCTGGGGATTCATTACTCTGGAACAGTGGTTGACAGTCTTTCCACAGTGCCCAGCAAATATCACAACTTTGTTCATTGTAGTGCCAGTGATAGACTAGGGTGCTAGCTGAGACATTGTCCCAACCTTGTATATAATTTAGTGCATGTGTGTTTGAGTACATGTGTGCATGTGTGTGTATAATGTCACATCTTGTGAGAATGGGTTGGGCTCTCTTTTGAAAGTGGATTCATCTCGAGTGACATTGCAATGACAGATATAGGCCATTTTATATCATCACATAACATGCATAACTGTGTGGGAGAGAGTGTAGACTACAATGTGAACTATGGTCCATGCTTAATGGTAAAGCCCCAGGATGTGTTTATCAATTGTAATGAATGTGCCACACTAATGAAGGATGTTTATGTGGGAGGTTGTGGGAGGTGTGGGAAGTGGGGCATATGGGAATCCTTATATTTTTGTGTAACATTTATGTAATCTAAGTATCTTTTAAAAAATAAAAAAAAAATTAAAAAAAGGAAGTGGAGCTGGAGCTGTCCCATTCTGCAAGTATTATATGCCAAACCAGACATTGAAAAAAGTGATCTGAAAGGGTGTTATCGTTTATTTTTCATAATAATCTTTAAACATAATCCCATTAATAGGTCCATTATAACAATTTGTGTAAATTAATAAAGAGGAAAAAAGTCATATATTATCCCATCACCATTAAATTCTTATAATTCTTATTTCAATATATTTACTCCCCACTTGTATTCTATGCTTATGCATGTTTAAGTGGCTAAAATAGTGGCTAAAATCATACTATAAAACCTGGGCTTGATAAGTGCTGACTTGCAAGTCAAAGTGAACTTTACATTAAAATGTTGTTTTACAACTATATAAAAGGAAAAAAGAAGGTGCATTAAAGGCTGCAGGCCTTTCAATGAGGGTGTTAGTGGAAAAGGAAACAGCAGATTAAAAAAAACATCATATATCATGGAGCAGAAAGAAGCATGCCATTGTTATTTTTTATTAAACAGATGTAATATCTGTTTAAGTAGTACTACTGTATACAAGTCTCCTTTTAGAGGAGGTGGCAGGGAGGTTCAGGAGGGAGCTGGACAAAGAGATAAAGAGCCTAAGGGAAAACCTTGAGTTGCTAGCCCCTGTGGCTGGAAATGGTGGGCAGGTAAGCCCCACCCTCAAGGCAGATAGCCTCTGTGCAACTCCTGGCTCTCACCAGCCAGCTCAGTGGGAGGGAGCATTCCCTGGGAGGAAGAGAGGTCTGGCAAAAGGTGGAGAGCAGTTTCCTTTCAGTGGGTTTGGCCACCAGGGTCCCATTTGAATCTTGTTGAGGATACCAGCCAGCACTGAGGTGGCCCCGGGGAGTGGGGAGGGGGAATCTGCTCAGGAAGGCTGTCACACCCAGCGACCTGGGAGAGAGGAACTAGGTCAGGGAGGGGGCTGAGACAGGCACCTAACTAGCCCATCCCCTGAAAACTGTTAGAAGTCCAACTCTCCTAACGGAAACAGGGGCAAGAAGAGCCAGATATACTTTCAAAAGCCTATTTATTCTATAGAGCTGCTATGGCACAGTGAGGGAATTCCTGCCTTGCATATAGAAAATCCCTGGTTCGAGTACCAGTACCTTGGAAGAGAAGGGATCCAGGGAGAGCTAAAGCACACAGCTAGCACCTTATGATAGGGAACTTAAGAGACTGAGTTTCTATTGTTTTGTTTTATGGTTTTTTTGGATTTTTTTTTTCTTGTTCTTTTATTTTATTCACTGAAACCGGATACATCACCTGCAGAGGGCAGTCTGCAGGGTGATTAATTGATGAGCACCCGCAGCCTGAGAAGGTCCCTAGGGGCCTAAGAGAGAAAGCTGTTTTTCCTGGGTTGTTTCTTTGTTGCTGTTTTGTTTCTTGTTTGTTCTTTTCTCTTACTTTGTTTCCTTTTTTTCTTTTACTTATGTTTTCAAACTACTTTATTGCTCTTCTTACCTTCACTTTTTCTATCTTCTGACTTCTGTTGCTTTTCATTCATTCCACCACTTTGGTTTGGACTTCATTTTTTCTTTTTCTCTCTCTCTCCCTTTTTCCCCCTTCTATTCTCTTCTCATCTGTCCAGCATTTTAATTCATTCTATTTTTTTCTCTATTTCGTTTCTTGTTTTATTTTTTATTTTTTTGGTTCCATCTCTTTTTATTCTTGTTCCTTTGTAATTCTTATGATTTTTACTCGTATTACTTAGTTTCCTAGCTCTTGAACAGTTCCTCTTCTACCTTTTTTGTATTATTATTAGTATTATTCTTTTTCTTTTTTTATCTCTTTCCTTTTCTCTGGTATTAATATTTTTTCCAAGGGAACACAGACAATTGCAAGGATATAGAACAAGAAGAACCAAGTATCAAAAATTAACCTTAGCACACACAAAGAAACAACAAAATAAAACTGTAGAATAGAAAGAGAAGCTAACCAACCAAATAAGCCCATCAAGATAAAGAGATGCCTATCCATAAACAAAAAACTACAAGCCATGCTAAGAAAAAGGAAGACATGGCCCAGTCTAATGAACAAACTAAAAAACAGGAGGAGATACAAAATGTAGAACAACTAATCAAGGATGTTCAAACAAATATCATGAATCAACTTAATGAAGTGAAAGAAGAGATAAATGATATTAAGAAGACACTGGGAGAATATAATGAAGAAATTGTGAAAACACATAAAAAGATAAAAGACCTTATGGTGATGAATGGCACAATGCAAGAAATCAAAAATACACTGGAAGTTCATAACAGCAGATTTGAACATGCAGAGGACAGCACAGTTGATATCAGACAGAGAGTAGAACACATAGATAAAAAGATATAAAAATTCCAGCAGGGACTTAGGGATTTCAATGAAAACACAAAATGCACAAACATATACATTATAAGCATCCCAGAGGGAGAAGAGAAGGGAAAGGGGGCAAAAGGAGTGTTGAAGGAAATAATGGCTGAAAATTTCCCAACTCAATTGAGGAACATGGACGTACACGTCCAGGAAGCACAGTGCACCCCAAGCAGTATACATCCTAACAGGCCTACCCAAAGACATATATTTGTCAATGCTCAAGACAAAGAGAGAATACTGAAATCAGCAAGAGAAAAAAGTTCTATCACATACAAAGGAAGCTCGATAAGATTAAGTGTTGATTTCTCATCTGAAACCATGGAGGCAAGAAGGCATTGGTATGACATCATTAAGGTGCTAAAAGAATAAAAAAAAAAAACTTCAGCCAAGAATTCTCTACCCAGCAAAGCTGGCATTCAAGAATGGGGGAGAGTTCAAAATATTCATAGATAAACAGAAATTAAGAGCATTTGTCAATAAGAAACCTGCCCTTCAAGAAATATTAAAGGGAGTTCAACAGGTTGGAAGGAAAAAACAGGAGAGAGTTGGAGGAGAGTGTAAAAATAACTAAAAAGATCAAAAGAGAAATAAAAACAACATATGACATACATAAAACTAAAAATATATGGCTAATGTAATTAATTCTTTGACAGTAAGAACATTGAATGTTAACAATGTAAATTCTCCAATCAAGAGTCAGGGGTTGGGAGAATGGATAAGGAAATATGACCCATCTATATGCTATCTACAAGAAACTCACCTTAGACCCAGGGACACAAGGAGGCTGAAAGTGAATGGTTGGAAAACCATTCTACCTGTAAACAATAATCAGAAAAGGGCAGGAATAGCTATACTAATATTGGACAAAATAGACTTCAAATGCAAAATTATTGTAAGAGACAAAGAAAGACACTACCTGTTAATAAAAGGGGTAATCTATCAAGAAGAAAGAACAATCATTTATGCAACCTAACCAGGGCAACTCAAAATACATCAGGCAAACATTGGAAAAACATCGGAGAACTAAATGCCTCAACAATTACAGTTGGGGACCTTAATACACCATTATCACCATTAGACAGAACATCTTGACAGAGGATTAATAAAGAAACAGATACCTGGACCTAATAGACATATACAGAACATTATACCTAAATGTAGTGCCATATACATTCTTCTCGAGTGCACATGGATCATTCTCCAGGATAGACCACATGCTCGGCCACAGAAAAACTTTCAATAGATTTAGAAGGATTGAAATTATACAAAGTAATTTCTCTGACTACAATGGAATATAGTTGTAAATCAGTAAGGGACAAAGAAGCAGACTATGAACAAAGATATGGAAGTTAAACAACACACACTTAAACAGTCAGTGGGTCAAGGAGGAAATTGCAAAAAAAAAAAAATCAGTAACTACCTTGAAACGAATAGAAATCGCAACACAACCTATCAAAACCTACAGGATGCAGCACAAGCAGCGATGAGAGAGAAATTCATAGACATAAATGCCTACATTAAAAAAGAAGAGCTAAAAATCAAAGACATAACTGCACACCTAGAGAAATTAGAAAAAGAACAAAAAACTAACCCCAAAGCAAGTAGAAAGAAGGAAATAACAAAGTTTGGAGCAAAGCTAAATTAAATAGAAAATAAGAAAGCACTAGAAAAAGTAAACAAAACTGAAAGCTGATTCTTTGAGAAGATTAATAAAATTGACAAACCCTTAGCTAGACTAACAAAGAGAAAATAAGAGAAGATGCAAATACATAAAATAAGAAATGAGGATGAGGATATTACAACTGACCCAACAGAAATAAAGAGTATCATTAAGAGGATACTTTGAAGAATTGTGTGCCAACAAACACAATTTAGAGGAAATGGACAAATTCCTAGAAGCACACAAGCAGCCTACATTGATGAAAGAAGAAATGCATGAACTCAAGAGACCAATCACAAGTAATGAGATTGAATTAGTCATCAAAAACCTTCCAAATAAGAAGAGCTCAGGACCAGATGTCTTCAAAGGTGAATTCTACCAAACATTCTGGAAAGAAATAACACCAATCCTGCTAAAACTCATCCAAAAAATAGAAGTGGAAGGAACATTGCCTAACTCATTTTATGATGCCAAAATTACCCTAAAAACCAAACAAAATACCAAGAGAAAGGAAATCTCTAAAGAACCTAGATGCTAAAATCCACAACAAAATACTTGCTAATCATATTCAACAACTCATCAAATGAATTATACACCATGACCAAGTGGGTATCATCCCTGGTATGCAAGGATGGTTCAACATAAGAAAATCAATCAATGTAATTCACCACATAAAAAGATTGAAAGAAAAAAATCACAGGGTCATGTCTATAGATGCAGAAAAAGAATTCAACAAAATACAGCACCCTTTCCTGCTAAAAACACTTCAAAAGATAGGTATAAAAGAAAACTTCCTCAACATGATAAAGAGTATATATGAAAAACCCACAGCTAACATCATATTCAATGGTGAAATCCTAAAAGCTTTACTTCTAAGATCTGGAACAAGACAAGGATGCCCACTGTCACTGATCCTATTTAACATTGTGTTAGAAGTACTTGCTTGAGCATTTAGGAAAAAAAAAGATATAAAACGTATTTAAATTGGAAAGGAAGAAGTAAATTTTTCACAATTTGCAGATGACATGATCCTATACATAGAAATCCCTGGGAAATCTACAACAAAGCTTCTAGAGCTTATAAATGAGTTCAGTAAAGTGGCAGGTTATAAGATCAATATGCAAAAATCAGTAACATTTTTGTACACCAATAATGAGCAATCTGGGGAGGAAATCAAGAAAAAAATCCCATTTACCATATCAACTAAAAGAATCAAATACCCAGGAATAATTTTAACTAGAGATGTAAATGACTTGTACACAGAAATCTACACAACACTGTTAAAGGAAATCAAAGAAGACCTAAATAAATAGAAGAATATACTTTGTTCATGGATAGCAAGAATAAACATCATTAAGATGTCTTTCTTACCCACACTGATTTACAGATTTAACACAATCCCAATAAAAATTACCACAGCACTTTTTACTGAATTGGAAAAGCTGATTATGAAATTTATTTGGAAGGGCAAGAGGCCCTGAATAGCCAAAGACATATTGAAAAAGAAAAATGAAATCAGAGAAATCACACTACCTGACTTTAAAACATACTACAAAGCTACAGTGGTCAAAACTGCATGGTATTGGCACAAGGATAACTGACCAATGGAATTGATTTGAGAGTTCTGATATGGATCCTGACATATATGGTCAACTGATATTCCACAAGGCCACCAAGCTCAATCAACTTGAAGAGAATGGCCTCTTCAAAAAATGGTGCTTGGAGAACTGGATATCCATATCCAAAAGAATGAGAGAGGAACACCATCTCACACCTTATACAAAAATTAACTCAAGATGGATCAAAGTTGTAAACATAAGAGCCAAGATGATAAACATCTTGTTAGATAATGTAGGGAAGCATCTACAGGATCTTGTATTATGAAATGGTTTCATGAACTTTACACCTAAAGAATGAGCAATGAAAGAAAAAATAGATAAATGGGACCTCCTCAAAATTAAAAACTTTTGCCCCTCAAAGGAATTGTCAAGAAAGTGAAAAGGCAGCCTACTCAATGGGAGAAAGTCTTTGGTAACCATATATCTGATAGGGGCCTAATATCCAGCATATATAAAGAAATCCTACACCTCAAAAATAAAAAGACAAACAACCCACTTTAAAAATGGGCAAGTAATTTGAATAGGCTTGTCCAAAGAAGAAATACAAATGGCTAAAAAGCAATGAAAATATATTCAACATCACTAGCTTTTAGGGGAATGCAAATAAAAGCTACAATGAGATATCATCTTACATGCATTAGACTGGTGGTTATTAAAAACAAAACAAAACAGAGGACTACAAGTGTTGGAGAGGGTGTAGAGGAATGGGAACCCTTATCCATTCCTGGTGGGAATGCAGAATGGTGCAACCATTATGGAGGACATTCTGTCAGTTGTTCAGGAAGCTTACTATAGAACTGCCATAATATCCAGCAATTCCACTACTGAGTATATGCCCAGAAGAATTGAAAGCAGGGATACGAACAGATATATGCACACAAATGTTCATAGTGGCATTATTCAATATTGCCAAAAGGTGGAAACAACCCAAATGTCCATCAACAGATGAGTGGACAAGCAAACTCTGGTATATACTTACAATGGAATATTACTTAGGTGTAAGAAGGAATGCAGTATTAACAACATAAGGGGAACTTTATGTTGAGTGAAGCAAACCAGGCACTGAAGGACAAATATCACATGATTTCACTGAAATGAGTTAAGCAAATTGAACAGACACACATAGCTAGATTCTGGAATATATGTGTATAGGAGACAAAAAGGGAGTATAGGTTTGTGAGCCAATGCCCATATGGGCAAAATCTATGATAAGGTGTAAGGTTGTAGTTGTGCAGTGGATGAACATGATAGTGGTGCTGTGATGCTATTGGATGGGGTGGGGCTGGCCTGTGAGGGGGTAGGGTGGGGGGTTGCACTCTCCATGGAACTGGGGGCAGGACTGGGGGAGGGAGCAGGTGAACTATGGGGATTTGCGGGTATGTGGTTGAAACTACAATGTTGGGATTGTTTTAGCAAATATGGCAGGGGAGGGTTACTGGTTTAAGGTGTTGGATGTGGCGGGCAGGCGGGACAGGACGTACCCAGGGTAGGCTTCTAGGGAGTGTGCAGTGTTCATCTTGTCATAGAGTGTTGTATCAGTGGGTGGAGACTCATATAATGAGCAGGATGGTGCTGGACTCCCATCCTGGAGGGACCTGCTCTGATCTCAAATAATTGGGTGGGAATCTCTCGAGAGCATAAGCTGTGCCTAATAGGGGAGGGCAAGCCAGTATGTCAATCCCCCAATGCTTTTGCAAGTAACTCTGAATCTTGTTCTTCAAGGAGTGAAGCTTGGTGGTTGCCCTAGGTCCTGAGGGGAGGCGGGGGGAGGAATAGAATAGATGGAACAAGGGGCATTTTGGGGGCGATGGAATTGTTCTACACGATCTTGCAATGATGGATACAGGCCATGTTAAATTTCACCAAAATTTATAAAACTGTATGGCCCAAAATGTAAACCATACTGTAAATCATTGAACATAGTTCATAGAAATGTTTTAATATTTGTACATCAATTGTAACGAATGTACCATCCACATGTAAAATGTTATTAATAGTGGAAAGGGGGAAAGGGGAAGGATGTTGGATATATGAGCATCCTCTATATTCTGTAAGTGACTTTTCTGTAACTTAAAGCTTCTTTGAAGACAAAATGAAAAAAATAAGACACTGGGGGAATAAATGGAAGAAAATGACACTGTACATACAAGACAACAGATCTTACAGTGATAACAGACTTAATGTCAAAAATTTTATTTTATTTCATTTTATTATTTTTTATTATTTAAATTAAAAATTTTGTACTCTCATTTTTATCTTATTTCATTTTCTTATTAATTGTATTTGTTTATTTCATTGGATTCATTTTTGAAGAAGTTTTGCATCACAAAAGGGATACAACTGAGGCAAGAGAGGATCATTGGTATGGTGTGTCAAGTGATGGGTGATGCATGGGACAAGGTTCACCTGGGGCTTAACTATAAGGCATAAGTATGTGTTCAAGTGTTCATGGGGCATTGTCACAGTGGGTGGAGATTCATATAATAACCGAAAGAATATTGAATTCCCATCCTGAAGAGCTCTGCCACATTCTCTAATGGGACAGCAAGAATCTCCAGAATATAGGGACAGTGACTAATGAAGGAGTATGAACCATTGATGGGCCCATGATATTGATGACTATACTTATGAACCTTTTTCTTTGAAATTGAAATTTAGCCTAGTATTATCTGGTACCTAAGAGTTACCTCCTGAGAGGCTTCTTGTTGCTTAAATGTGGCCTTCCTCTTAGCCAAACTCAGAATATAAATGCATTACCTTCCCCCGGTGTAGGACATGACTCATGGGGATGAACCTCCCTGGCACCAAGGGATCACTATCAAGCACCAACTAGCAATGCAACTGGAAAAAGACCTTGAACAAAAGGGGGAAAAGATAAAGACAAATGTGTTTATAAGGCTAAGAGACTTCAAAGTGAGTTGGGAGGTCACTCCAGAGGTTACAGTTTTGCATGTCTCAGCAGGATTCACTGCCAACAGTGAATATTGCCTCAAATTGCAGGGCTCCTGAAGGCTCTGAAGATATCCAGACACTATAGTCAGGGCAGACAACTCAGGAGTTTGGTAACTGGCCAGTGAGCCCTACTTTGGAATTTATGCTCTCCAGTGTGACAGAGTTGGACTCAGTAATGGTTTCCCTACACATGGCTCCTCTGCCCCTTCTTTTTGAACCTATAGTTAGTACTAGAGTTGATAGGTGTATGTCCAAGAGACTTAAATCTTTGGGCTGTCCATGTGCCAGGTGGGCCCTGAATCTCAACAGAGTTGCAACACCTACTCTCCAGCTCATTGGACTCACCCAGGACAACTAACAAAGAGATGATGATGGACAATGACCATACCAAGGAACAGAGAGAGTGCAACTGCAAGCAAAATAGTCCCATCCATCTGCCCTATTGAATCTAAGACCCCTCTGAATCAGAGGCAGAGTGGGTCTCGCCATCCAGAATCCTCAGGATTGTGGAATGAATGATGGACTAGAGTAGACTTACTGTTATTCTCCTATGGACTTATTCTGATTCTAGCAATGGAAAAACTTTTATCATTGATGTGGAGGCAAGGGCCCCTGGAGGTTTTGAGGGGAGAGAGAGGGAAAAATAGGTGCGATATGGGGGCATTTTCAGGACTTGGAATTGACCTCAGTGACATTGCAATGACAGATACAGGCCGTTATATATCTTGACATAACCTACAGAATTGAGTTGGAGAGAGTGTAAACTACAATGTAAACTAATCCATACTTAGTGGCAATGCTCCAAAATGTGTTCATCAATTGGAATGAATGTACCACACTAATGAGAGAAGTTGTAAATGTGGGGGAAAGTGGGAGGTGTGGGGAGTGGGGCATATGGAACTCTCTTGTTTTTTTATGTAACATTTATGTAATCTAAGTATCTTTTTTTTTTTTTTTTCAAAAAAAAATTTATTTATTTTTATCCATTTTAACATCCCCCTCCCGCCCTGGTTTTGCTTTTTTTGTGTCCATCTGCTGGGCAATTCTCTGTGTCTGTTTCCTGCCCTCTCCTCTCATCCTTCTCCTCCTGCCTTCGCCAGGATTCAATCCTCGGAACCTCCAATTTGGGAAAGAGGCGTCCTACCGCCTGCGCCACCTTAGTTCCAGGTTTTTTGGCACATCTCATCTTGGCTCTCCCTTGTGTCACTCTCGTTACATCATCATCTTGCTGTGTGGCTTGGCGGTGCACCCATGCATGGGGCCTGACGGCCCACACGCCTTCTATATTTTTCTTTTTTTTTTCTTTTTACCGGGAGGTCCCAGGGATCAAACCCAGGTCCCTCCCTATGGGAGATGGACGCTCAACCATTTGAGCCACATCCATCCCCCGGCTACATCTCTTAAGGTTGACCAAAGATACCCAGAGTTACAGTCATTTCCCATACAGGATGGACATAAAATAAATCAGACTTGGTTTATTACCAGCATTCTATAAACCAGACCTAGGGAAAAAAATTAGGTCTGGGGACACATGCATGGTTTCTAATATAGCGAATATTTAGCCTACCCTGATTATCACAAAATCAGGACAGCGAGAATATTCGCATCTAAGTATCTTTTAAAAATAAATTAAAAATATACTTAAAAAATCACTTGGCCATAAATATGAGCATCTGTTTCTGGACAATCAGTTTGATTCCATTTCTCTATATGTCTTTATGCCAGGACCATGCTGTTTTTTACCACTATAGCTAGTTAATATGATTTAAAGGCAGGAAATGAGAGTCTTCCAATTTTGTTCTTCTTTTTAAATACATTTTTGGCTATTCAGGACCCCTTACTCTTCCAAATAAATTTGATAATTGGATTTTCCTTTTCTGCAAAATAGACCATTGGTATTTTCATTGGGATTGTGTTGGATCTGTAAATCAGTTTTGGTAGGTGTAGTAGTTTGGTATTGTTTATGAATTCCAAAAATAGATATTGGATTATGTTTGTAAACTGGTCTGTTCTCTGCTCATATTCCCCTTTGTATTAAATTCAGAGATTTCACTTTTACTTCATTAAATTATGATTAAGGCTTTGATTTGGCCACTTCAGTAGGACTCACAGAGAAAAAGACAGGGCAGAGGAGAGAGTTGAAGTTTTGATGCTGGAGCCCTAGGAAGTAAACACATAGGAGAAGAACACAGAGGAATAGAGACAGCTCCATAGATACAGCAGAGGCCCCGGGAAGAGAAACAGCATGATAGTCTACAGGTTGCCTTGTGGAGCGACCAGAGTAGCTGAGCCTGGAGAGGAATGAACCCTGGGAGAGAGATGAGACTTATACCAGCCTACAGCTGATATTGGAAGACGCTGGGACCATGGAGCCTTAAAAGAAAGAGGGAGGCTGAACCCTTGAAGACATCGGCAGCCATGTTGATCCAATACGTGGCCAATGACTTTGGGTGAGAAAGTACCTCTTATGATACCTTGAATTGGACTCTTCAGGGCCTTGTGACTATCAGCTTCTACCCCAAATAAATATCCTTTATAAAAAGGCAACAGATTTCTGGTATTTTGCATCAGCACCCCTTTGGCTGACCAATATAGTAGGTTTGTCATCTTTTTAAACTTTGTTTTATTTTTTATTTTTTTATTTTTTATTTTTTTTTATTGTGGGTAAAAATCAAAATTTTCACAATACATACCAACATTTGCAAAATGATATATAAATGTATATGCATTTATGTGCATTTGCTTACAAAAATGTTATTTATGTATATATATAAATATATTTTAAGAGGTGCTTAGATACCCAAAATATTACACGGAACCCACTGGGATTCCCATCTTGCCCACCTCCCACATCTCCCACCACATCCCACACAAACATCTCCCACAAGTGTGGCCCACCACCCTCAGTGGACTTACACATCCTGGGGCCTTGCCATCAAACATAGACCACAGTTCAAACCATAGACAACACTCTCTCCCACACAGTTCTGAGTGGTGTGTGCTGTTTTAAAATGGCCTACATCCGTTGCCACAATGTGGCCTCTCTCTAAGCCAAACTCAGCATATGATTGCATTACCTTCCCCCCAACGTGGGACATGACCCCCGGGGATGAGCCTCCCTGGCAACGAGGGATTAATACCAAGTGCCAACTGGCAACACAACTGGAAAAAGACCTTGAATTAAAGGGGGAAATGGTAAAGACAAATGAGTTCAAGTGGCTAAGAGACTTCAAAGAGAGTCGGGAGGTCATCCCAGAGGTAACTCTTATGCACACCTCAATAGGAGCTCATAGAACATCTAAGTGCCTATCACCCCACATAGAGGGGCTCCTGAGAACTCTGGAGACACCCAGGTCCTATATAAGTGGAGTTAGAACCAGAGACTGATGCCTTATCAGTGGGCTCTATTTTGGAATCTGTGCTCCTGAGAGTGACAGAATTGGACTCAAATAAGTCCTCCCTGCACATGGTTTATCAGTCCCTTCTATTCAAACCTATATGTGATGCTGAAATTCTTAGGTATACTTCCAGAGACAGGAGCCTCTGGCCTACCTAAACTTTGTTTTAAAAGAAGTTTTAGATTACAGAAAACTTACTTCAGAAATAAAGGGGATTACCAGATACATCACCCCCTCCACCTTTCACATTCCCCCCCTGTTAATATCATCTTATATTTGTGTGGTACCTTTGTTACAGTTGAGGAACAAATATTGAAATGTTGCTCTTAACCATGTTCTATAGTTTACATTATGGCTTATACTTGGCACTATACAATTTTATAGTTTTGACAAAATGTATAATGGCCTGTATCTGTCATTGCAATATCATGCAGAACAATTCCAATGCACTAAAAATGCACTATATTCCACCTCTTCTTAACTCCCCCTCCCCTCAGAACTTCTAGTAACCACTATCTTTATATTAATTTAACAAATTCTCTCATAACTACAATAATAATAAGTCTATTTTAGTACCTGGTTGCATTCCCCTGTTATGTTTGTTCATTCTTCAGCCTTGAGGATTTGGGGATGGTGATGCCCATTCTGCCTCAGATTGAGAGGGGGCCTAAATCTTATGGGCAGATGGAAGGAAATGCTTTGCTTACAGTTGTAGCTACTCTCTGATTTTTGAGATGGGGGTTGTCCATCATCATCATTTTGTTATTTGTCCTGGGCAAGTCCAATGAGCTGGAGAGTAGGTGTTGGCTGCAACTCTGTGGAGATTCAGGGCTCAAACCACATATGAAGAGGCAGAAGATTTAAGTATCTGAGACACATTTTTAACAGTTATAGTGCTAATTACAGTTTCAAAAAATAGGGGCAGAAGAATCATGTGTAGGAAATTACAAATGAGTCTAACTCTGTTACAATGAGGAAATAGATTACCATATATTCCAAGGTAAGGCCCATCAAAGGGGGGATAATTTCATGGGGTTGTGTCCTTTGCCTATAGTGCCCAGATGTCTCTAGAGCCCTTGGGACCACCCCTGTTTGAGACTTTGTTTACTGTGGCAGTTAGCAAGATCTGCCTGAGATGTGCATAAGTATAATCACTGGAATTACCACCTGACCCACGTTGAAATCTCTTAGCCATAAAAACTCTTTTGTATTTAATGTTTCCCCCTCTTTTCAAGGTCTTTTTCCAAATGCATCACTGATTGGCAGTCTGTATTAATCCCTCGGTGCCAAGGAGGCTCATCCCTGGAAGTCATGCCCTGTGAGTTTATTTGCTGAGTTTGTCTTAGAGAGAGGCCACATTTGAGTAACAGGAAGATTTTCAGGAGGTAACTCTTAGGCAATAAATGTTATTAGGCTAAGTTTCAGTTTTACAAAGATAAGGTTAATAAGTACAAGCATTAATATTGAGGGCTTGGCGTATTGGTCTGTTTTATTTCATTAGGCACTGCCTAAGTATTCTAGAGATTCTTGCCACTCTATTAGAGAATGTAGCAGGACTCCCAAGGATGGGAATTTAATATTTTGTTGATTATTGTGTTGGTCTCCATCCACTGAGATAACACACTCTGATCATATGAACACATTCATATTCCGTAAAGGCATGCCCCTGATGCACCCTTCCCCACACATCCTCCCAACACTGACACCCTGCACCAGTGACCCTCCTGTGCCATAGTTGCCAGAAGAACACTCTCACAATTGTGATTCCTAACCACAGTCCTCTCCCTCCACAGAGTCCACAAGTTACTGCCTTTGCCCTTCCTCAAGCTCTATGGAAAGCTCAATCCACCTCCCCCAAACCCATTCATGCTCAGACTCCAGCATTGTGGACCCCACTCACATCACTCCACCACCATCTCCCCAGTCATCAAAAATTCTCCACCAAGGAAAGCCCAGGACCAGATGGCTTCATAGGTGAATTCTACCTACCATTCTTGAAAGAACCAATACCAATCCTGCTCAAACTCTTCCAAAAAATTGAAGAACATTATATTTCTCCTACCCAAAATGATTTACAGATTCAACACAATCCCAATAAAAGTTCTAATATCATTTTTTACTGAACTGAAAAGGATTGCCATCTTAATGATATTTAGTCTTTGAATCCATGAACGCAGAATGTCCTTCCATTTATTAAGGCCTTATTTGGTTTCTTTCAGCAAAGTTTTATAGTTTTCTGAATGCAGGTCCTTTATGTCCTTGGTTAAGTTTATTCCTATATATTTGAATCTTTTACTTGCTATTATAAATGGATTTTCTCTGACTTCTTCCTCAGATTGCTCATCAGTAGCATATAGAAAAATTACTCAATTTTTCTTATTAATCTTGTATCCTGCCACTTTGATGAACTTGTCTATTAGTTCTAGTAGGTTTCTTGTGGATTTTTAGAGATTTTCTAGATATAGGATCATATCATCAGCGATTAGCAAAAGTTTTACTTCTTGCTTTCTTATTGGAGTGCCTTTTAATTCTTTATCTAGCCTAACTGCTCTAGGTAGACCTTCTGGCACAATATTGAATAACAGTGGTGACTGTGGGCATCCTCGTCTTGTTCCTGATCTCAATGTGAAAGTTTACATTCTTTCACTGTTGAATACAATGCTAGTTGTGGGTTTTTTATATATATACTTTACCATGTTGAGAAAGCTTCCTTCTAGTCCTATCTTTTGGAGTGTTTTTATTAAGAAATTATGCTGTATTTTGTCGAATGCCTTTTGTGCATCAATAGAGACGATCATGTAATTTTTCTCCTTCGATCTTTTAATGTGGTATACTATATTAATTGACTTTATATGTTGAACCATCCTTGCATACCTGGGATAAAACCCACTTGATCATGCTGTTTAATTCATTTTATGTGTTGCTGGATTCAATTTGCAAGTATTTTGTTGAGAATATTTGCATCTAAGTTCATTAGAGAGATTGGTCTGTGATTTTCTTTTCTTGTCCATCTTTAGGTGTTTTTGATATTAAGGTGATCATAGAAAGAATTAGGTAATATTCCCCCCTATTCGATATTTTGGAAGAGTTTGAGCAGAATTGGTCTTAGTTCTTTTTGGAATGATCTGGTCCTGAGCTTACCTTGGTTGGGAGATTTTTCATGACATCCCAAAAGACCAAAGACCAATTCTGCTTTCAAGATTCTTTACTTTTGGCATTTGACAATCTGGTTAGGATATCTTGGAGTAAGCCTGCTAGGGTTTATTCCGTTTGGTGTACACTGCACTTTCTGCACATGTACATTCATATCCCTCATAAGAGTTGGGAAATTTTCAGTCATTATTTACTCAAACACTCCTTCTGCCCCTTTTCCCTTCTCTTCTTTCTCTGGGACACCCATAATGCATATGTTTGTGCATTTTGTTCTGTCATTCAATTCCCTGAGACACTGCTGGATTTCTTCCATTGTTTGGTCTATCTGTACTACTATCTGTGCAACTTTGGAAGTCCTATCTTTCACTTCACGAATTTGTTCTTCTGCCAGTTCACATCTGTTGTTGTGTGATTCTAGTGTACTTTTTTGTTTGTTTGATTGATTTTTTTTCTAGTATACTTTTAATTGCTTCCATTGTGACTTTCATTACCATCAGATCTGTTATTTTTATGTATGTTTGAAATTTCTTTGGTAAGTTCACCAGTGTCTTCTTAATATACATGATCTCTTTCCTCATATCATTGAATTGATTTATGAAATTTGTTTGGACATATTTGATGAGTTGTACCACATTCTCAGTCTCTTCCTGCTTTTTAGTTTATTCCTTTGACTGGACCATATCTTCCTGTTTCTTAGCATGGCATGTATTTTTTGCTGATCTCTAGGCATCTGTTTATCTAGATGGTTTTGTTCTGTTGGTCAGTTTCCTTCCCTTGCATAGGGTTTTATTTTTGTTTGGCTTTGTGCTAAGGGTCATTGGTGATATTTGGTTACTCTTATTCTAAATTTTTAGAATTGCCTGTGTTTAACTACCTTCTTGAAGCTTCAGGAGGATGAATGCAGGACTCCTTCCTCTACTCCACCATGGTTTTGAGGCTAGAAATCCAAATTTGCCATGTCAGAAGGCAATGTCTTCTCCCTGCATTAATTTGGTGTTCTGTGGCTGGCTTTCAGAAATCCTTGGTCCTTGGCTTTCCCCATCACATAGCAATGCATATGATCATTTCTTCTGCTTCCTCTACCAGATTCCACTGACATGCAGCTTCTGGTTCTTCCCCATAGTACGCTCGCTCTCTCTCTCTCTCTCTCTCTCTCTCCATTTTAATGTTTTAATAACACTTTATTGGTTATTTAAATTTCATAGCCTATAGTAATGTAGATGTAATCTGAAAATGTGTATCGTAAGACTTTTTAAAATGAAAATTGAAATATATAGGACTAATTAAACAAGATATTACATCTATTTAATAATAAAATAGCAAAGGCATATTTCTTTCTGCCCTATGATATGAGAATATTTTTTTTTAAAGATTTTATTTATTTATTCATTTATCCCCCCCTTGCTGCTTGTGCTCGCTGGGTCAGCTAACCACGCCGTGCGGGCAGGCCTGCCTTCACCAGGAGGCCCCGGGAACCGAACCCAGGGCCTCCCATATGGTAAACGGGAGCCCTACTGATTGAGCCACAGCCGCTTCCCGAGAATATTTTTAATCTGCTGTTTTCTTATCTAATAATATCCCTTTGAAAAGCCTGCCACCTTTAAGATCCTTGTCTTAAAAAATTGTCCCATAGTGGAGGAAAGGAGGTATGCCTACTTGAAACCAAGAGTAATATTATAGAAGGGAGTTAAGCCTTTGACAAAAAGAAAGAAAAATTAAGATGAAATGTTTCCTTCCCAGAGTTAGTGTGGTGGTGGTGATGGGGGTGATAGAGAGAGTTAGAAATGTGTATCCCGACACCATATTCCCAAAAGTCTTGTAGGTGGAAGTGTTAATTGAATTGGAAAGAGAAATATAGAGGCTTTCAAAAAACCCTGTGTCAAAAACCCGTGTCAGGACAGTCATCAACATGGCAAGAGAATGCATACCCTGAAATCCCTCCCCAGAGATTCAGAGAATATTAGGACAAATCCCCTTTTCTTAGAACTCTGGAGGATGGTTGAGAGTGAAGAAGAACTCCACAAATGATGAATTGAAGAAAAAGTAAAATATCAGGTAGGAAACTTCCATCTCAGACTTTCCACTCCACTCCCTCTCCTTTTCTCAGTCCTGTGCATTATGGTATTTGCTCAGAGCCAGCAACCCAGATCCCTCCCTTCCAATAGGGACAGAGACTATAAATCCACATATAGAAGTGAGTTAGAACCCCATGCACATCCAGGCACAGGGCAACAAATCTACAGAGACTCAGGATGGAACACAAGCCACTGAGGAGCATTGCATACAAATGGTCCTTAAGGGGGATGAGAGAGAGAGAGAGAGAGAGAGAGAGAGAGAGAGAGAGAGAGAGAGCGCACAGGTACAACTGCAGCTGGAAAGTGCTGTGCTCACTCAGTATGGTTTCTGTGGACTAGATTACCTAAATGCAAAACAGGTATTTCTGGAATGACTCACATTTCTGGATTGACCATATCTGGCTCCTGGGGGCAGGATACTCTAAATGGGAAGAATTTAGAGGTAGAAAATTCTCACAGTGAAAAAAAGGAGCAGGTGAAACTGAACCGCTGTAAGGCAGGAGGGTCCCAGAATGAAAGGAGGAAGGAAAATAGGGCACTGAATGAGAAAGAGAATTTAGACAAATCATAGGAGCTGGGGAGAAATTTCTGCACAAACACAAACAGAACAGATCAAGATTCCCAGAGAAAGATCTGAGGAAAGTAAGTTTTCTCCTGGAGGTGAAACAATTATGCAAAAAGTGCAATCTTAAAAACTACCACAAATCTAGGGCAAGAATCAGATGAAGTAGAGCCGAGAAAATTTTATCAGTTAAACATGGGATACTTTAAAGGTCTAGAATAAGATGGAACAAGCATCACAGAAGGGCCTTCACATAAAGCCAACCAACAATAAAACCCTAGACAAGAGGGGGAATCCTACCTTCAGAGTTAACTCATCATGACAATCAGATACCTAGATATCAAGCAAAGAATTACAAACCATATTAAGAAGCAGAAAGATATGGCACAGTCAAGGAAACAAACTGAATCTTCAGAAGAGACAGAATTTGGACCAAATAATCAAAGAAGTTCAAATAAGTCTCCTAAATAAATTAAAAGAGATGGAGGAAAAGATGGCTAAGGAGATAAATGATATTAATAAGACACTGGGTGAGCATAAAGAAAGTATAAAAATAAACATAACGGCAATTATGGGAAGGAAAAGTACAATTGTAGAGATTAAAAATACACTAGAGGTAGAGTCATACAACAGAAGATTTGAATAGGCAGGGAAAAAAATCAGCAACCTAGAAGACAATCAAAATCATATGGAAAGAACAGATAGAGAAAAGAATAGAAAAAATGAGCAGTGTTTCAGGGATTTGAGTGACAGCACGAATCACACAAACATATACCTCATGGGTGTAACAGAAGGCAAAGAGAAGTGAGAAGGGGAAGAATCAGTATTTGAGGAAGTAATGGCTGAAAATCCCCCAACTCTAATGAAAGAAATACATATACATACCCAAGAAGCACAACACAATCCTAACAGAATAAATCCTAATAGACCTATTCAGAGACACATACTAATCAGAATGTCAAATGCCAAAAGAAAGACAGAATTCAGAAAGTAGCAACAGAAAAGCTATTCATCATAGTCAAGGGATCCTCAATAAGAATAAGTGCAGATTTCTCATCATAAACCATGATGGTGAGAAGGCAGAGGTATGATATATTAAAAGTACGAAAGAGAATATTGCCAGGATGAAAATCATTATCATTATATATTGTCTAAGAGTTACCTCCTAGAAGCCTCCTTGTTGCAAACATGTGGCCTCTCTCTAAGCCAAAATCAGCATATTAATGTACTACCTTACCCCTGACATGGACATGACTCATGGGGATGAGATCCCCTTGCACCAAGGGATTATTACCAAGCACCAACTAGTGATGCATTTGGAAAAAGACCTTGACCAAAAGGAGGAAATATGAAATACAAATGAGTTTTTATGGCTAAGAGATTTCAAAGTGAGTCGGGAGGTCATTCCAGAGGTTACGCTTATGCAGGTCTCCAGAGGATCTCATTGAAAGCCACAGTAAACAGTGCAGTGGGGTTCCTTAGGGCTCTAGAGACATCTAGACACTATAGGCAGGGCAATCTCAGGAATTTGGCACCCTGTCAGTGGTCTTTACTTTGGAATATACGTAATTCCAATGCAACAGAGTTAGACTCATTTATAATTTACCTACACATGACTCTTCTGCCCCTCTTATTTGATCCTATAATTAACACTATAGTTGATAAATATATGTCTCAGAGATTTAAATCTTCAGTCTGTTCATATGCCGGTAGAGCCCTGAATCTCAGCAGAGATGCAACACCTACTCTCCAGTTCATTGGACTCACCCAGGACAACTAACAAGGATGATGATAGACAACACCTATCTCATAAAACAGAGAGTTTCCACAACTGCAAGCAAGATAGTTCCATCCATCTGCCCCATGGGATCTAAGCCCCATCTCAATCAGAAACAGAGTGGGCACCACCATCCCAAAATACTCGAGATTGAGAAATGAACAAACATAAGAGTAGAATGCAACTATGAACTAAAGTAGACATAATTCTAGCAATAGAAGAACTTGTATCATTGATATAAAGGCAGTGGTTAGCAGAGGTTCTGAGGGGAGGGAGAAGGAAGAATAGTTGTAACATGGGGCATTATTGGGACAATGGAATTGTCCTGCATGACATTGCAATGACAGAAACAGGCCATTATACATTTTGTAAAAACCTATAAAATTGTGCAGTGCAGGGGAGGGAGTGGGGATATGGGAATCCCCTATATATATATAGATATTTACAATTCAAACACATATATGCTTTTACATTTTGTAAGGCCACTTTCCATCTCATTTTGGATTCATTTATTAAATAAATATAATTTGGTGCATTTTTATACATATTAATTTTTTAAAATATATTTTAATTACAGAAGTTGTGAACTTACAAAACAATCATGCACATGTGTAGAATTCCCATACAACATTTCAACAACACACCACATTTTTGTGGAACATTTGAGATTATGAGATAATATCATCAGATTATTACCACTAACTATGGTCCATAGCATATATTTGGCATATTTTCCATACTCCTATTATTAACATAGTACATCTTTGGCACTGATGCAAGAATTTTACAGAATTTCTGTTAACTGTAGTGTAGTTCATAGGTTACATTAATTGTATTTTTTCCATGCTTCTCCACATTCCCATGACCCTGCAATAGTGACTTACATCCACTCTAGCTCACAGAAGGACACTCTTGCATCTATACCATCAACCACAATTCTCATCCACCTCTGGGTTCACTGTTTATTCAGTCCCTAGATTATTCTCTCACTTTCTTTCAATTGACATTTACATCCCTAGACTACATTTTACAGCCACAATCCCATTTATAAACCAGCTACTACTCACTATAATGTGTTACCATTAACTATCCATTTCCACACATTTACAGTCAAGTTAATTAAAACTTCTACATACACTAAGCATTAGTACTCCTTTCACAGTCCTCCTACTATCTCCCAATAACCTATGCTCTAGGTTTTAACTCCATGCATATATTCTTCGTATTTAGTTCATATTTTGAGACAACGCAATATTCGTCCTTTTGTGTGTGGCTTATTTCACTTAGCATAATGTCTTCAAGATTCAACCATGTTATCAGATGTGTCCCAATTTCATTTCTTCTTACTGCAGCATAGTATTCCATTGTATGTACATACCACATTTTGTTTATCGATTCATTAATTGGTAGACACTTGGGTTGTTTCCATCTTTTGGCAATTGTGAATAATACCACTATGAACATTGGTGTGCAGATGTCTGTTCATGACACAGTTTTCAGTTCTTATGGAATTATTCCTAGTACAGGAATTGCTGGATCATATGGCAGGTCTATATTTAGCTTCCTGAAGTGTTGCCAAACTGTCTTCCATAGAGGCTGCACCATTTTGCAATCCTACCAAGAGTGAAGGGGTGTTCATATTTCTCCACATCCTCTCCAGCAATTATTGTTTTATGTTTTTTAAAAAACAATAGCCAGTCTATGTGGTGTGAGATGCTTGGTGGCAATGCACCAAAATGTTTTCATCAAATGTAACGAATGTACCACACTAATGAAAGATGTTGTTAATGTGGGGAAAAGTAGGAGGTGTAGGGAATCCCCTATATTTTTATGTAACATTTATGTAATCTAAAAATCTTTTTTAAAAAAATTTAAAATATATATTAAAAAACATGTGGCAAACATTGGAAAAACTAAGTGAAGAAATAGATGCCTCTACAATTATAGTGGGGGACTTTAATACACCAATATCACCATTAGATAGAACATCTTGACAGAGAATCAATAAAGAAACAAGGACGTGGAATAATACATTAGAGGATCTGGACCAAATTGACAGATACAGAACACTGCACCCAAATACAGCAGGATGTACATTCTTCTCAACAGCCCTTGGATCATTCTCCACATGTTAGGACATGGAACAACTCTCAATGAATTCAGAAAGATTAAATTATACAAAGCAATTTCTCTGACCACGATGGAATGAAGCTGGAAATCAGTAAAGGGCAGAGAACCAGATTAGGGACAAAGATATGGAAGATAAACAACACACACTTAGACAGCCACTGGGTCGAGGAGGAAACTGCAAAAGAAATCAGCAACTACCTTGAAACAAATAGAAAGTACAACACAATGTATCAAAAGCTGTAGTGAGAGGGAAATTCATAGCCATAAATGTCTATATTAAAAAAGAAGAAAGAACTAACTGAACACCTGAACGAATTAGTAAAAGAACAACAAACTAACCCCAAAGGAGGTAGAAAAAAGGAAATAACAAAGATTAGAGGAGAAATAAATGAAATTGAAAATAAGAAAGCACTAGAAAAAATGAACAAAACCAAAGTCTGTTTCTTTGAGATTAATAAAAGTGGCAAACCCTTAGCTAGACTAACAAAGAGAAAAAGAGAGATGATGAAAATACATAAAATAAGAAATGAGGAAGTGTATATCACCACTGACTTCACAGCAATAAACAATATTATAAGAGGATACTTTGAAAAATTGTGTGCCAACAAGATGGATAATTAAGAGGAAATGGACAAATTCCTAGAAACACACAAGCAGCCTACATTGATGAAAGAAGAAATTGATGAACTCCACAGACCAATCACAAGTAATGAGATAGACTTAGTCATCAGAAACCTCCCAACAAAGAAGAGCCCATTAGCAGATGGCTTCACATGTGAATTCTACCAATCATTCTGGAAAGAACTAACACCAATCCTGCTTAAACTCTACCAAAAAATAGAAGTGGATGGATCATTGCCTAACTCATTCTATGATGCCAATATCACCCTATAACCAAAGCCAAACAAAGACGCCACAAGAAAGGAAAACTACAGACCAATATCTCTAACGGACCTAGATGCTAAAATCCTGAAAAAAATACTTGCTAATCGTATTCTACAACACAACAAATGAATTATATACACCATGACCAAATGGTTTTTATCCCTGGTATGCAAGGATGGTTCAACATAAGAAAATCAATCGGCGTAATACACCACATAGACAGATCAAAAGAAAAATAATCACATGATCATCTCTATAGATGCAGAAAAAGCATTTGACAAAATACAGCACCCTTTCCTGATAAAAATACTTCAAAAGATAGGAATAGAAGGAAACTTCATCAACATAATAAAGGGTATTTATGAAAAACCCACAGCTAACATCATATTCAATGGTGAAATCCTAAAAGCTTTCCCTCTAAGATCTGGAACAGGACAAGGATGCCCACTGTCAATGTTCTTATTTAATATCGTGTTAGAAGTACTTGCTGTAGTACTTAAGCAAGAAAATGATATAAAAGACATCCAAATTGGAAAGGAAGAAGTAAAAATTTCACTATCTGCAGTTGACATGATCCTAAATAGAGAAAGCCCCGAGAAATCTACAAAAATGCTTATAGACCTTATATATGAGTTCAGTAAAGTAGCGGATATAAGATCAATGTGCAAAAATCAGTAGCATTTCTGTACACCAATAATGAGCAAACTGAGGAGGAATTGAAGTCCTGTTAGGGAGATGTAAATAAAAAATATAAGACCATGAGATATGGTCTTATACCCATTAGACTAATGGCTCTTAGAAATCAGAGGACTAAAAGTGTTGGAGAGGATGTAGAGGAAAGGGAACACTTATCCACTGTTGGTGGGAATGCAGACAGTTGCAGCCACTGTGGAGGACAGTTGGACAGTTCCTCAAAAATCTAACTATAGAACTGCCATACTATCCAGCAATCCCATTGCTGGGTATATGCCTGGAAGAATTGAAAGCAGAGACATGAACAGATATATGCACACCAATGTTCATAGTGGCATTTTCAGTACTGCCAAAAGTTGGAAACAACAAAAATGTTCAACAGCAGATGAATGGATAAACAAATTGTGGTATACACATACAATGGAATATTACTCAGCTGTAAGAAGGAATGCTGTATTGACACACAGGATAACATGGATGAATCTTGAAGACCTTATGTTGAGTGAAGCAAGCCAGGCACTGAAGGACAAATATTACTTGACCTCACTAATATGAATTAATCAATTTGAGCAGACTCACAGAGCTAGAGTCTGGAAGATAAGTTTATAGGAGACAGAAAGGGAGAAGAATGTTGTGAGTCCATGCTCATATGGGAAAAATCTATGATAAGGTGGAAGGGTGAAGTTGTGCAGTGGATGGGCATAACAGTGGTGCCGTGATGCTATTGGGCTGAGCAGTGCTGGTCTGTGAGGGGGTAGTGTGGGGAGGGTGGTTTGGACTATCCATGGGACTGGAGGGAGGGTGGGGGGAGGGAGCAAGTGAACTATGGGAATTTGCAAGTATGTGGTTGAAACTACAACACTGGGAATGTTCTTTTGGCAAATATAACAGGGAAGGGTTACTGTTTTAAAGTATTGGGTGTGGGGGGCATGTGGGACAGAGTGCACCTGTGGCAGGCTTCTAGGGAGTGTGTAGTGTTCATCTTGTCATAGTGTGATGGATCAGTGGGTGGAGCCTCACATAGTGAGCGGGAAGGTGTTGGACTCCCATCCTGGGGAGTCCTGCTATGATCTCAAAGAGAGGGGCGGGAGTCTCTGGAGAGCATAGGCAGTGTCTAATAGGGGAGGACAGGTCAGTATGTCAAGCCCTCAATGTTGTTGTGAGTAACTATGAATCTTGTCCTTCAATGAGTTAATCTTGGTGGTTACCATGGGTCCCGAGGGGAGGGGGAAGGAAGACTAGAATAGATGGAACATGGGGCATTTTGGGGGTGATAGAACTGTTCTACATGATCTTGCAATGATAGATACAGACCATGTAAAACTTAATCAAAATCTATAAAAGAATACGGTCCAAAATGTAAACCATAATGTAAATCATTGACCATGGTTAGTAGCAATGTCTCAATATTTGTACATCAATTGTAACAAATGTACTATCCACAAGTGATATGTTATTAATAGGGGAAAGGGGAAAAGGGGGAGGATGTTGAGTATCACCTATATTCTCTATGTGACTTTTTTGTAACCTAAAGCTTCTTTGAAGACAAAATGAAAAAAAATAAGAACTGGGGGAATAAACAGTAGAAAATTCACTGTACATACAAGACAATATATCTTACAGTGATGAAAGACATAATGTCAAAAATTTTTTAATTTTATATTTTTTTATTATTTCAAAATTAAATTTTTTTTTTGTATTTCACTCATTATTTTTAAAACTATCATTATTATATCATTTTCCTATTAATTATATTTGGTTATTTTGTTGGCTTCAATTGTGAAGAATTTTGGAATACCGAAGGGTTACAACAATGGCAGAGGAGGATCACTGGTGTGGGGTATCAGAGATGGGGGATGCATGGGAGGAGGTTCACCTGGGGCATACCTTTAAGGCATATGAATGTGTTCAAGTGTTGATGGGCGTTGTCACAGTGGGTGGAGTTTCACACAATAACCAAAAGAATATCGAATTCCTATCCTGGGGAGCTCTGCCACATCCTCTAATGGGACAGCAAGAATCCCCTGTGGGCAGTGATGGTGAAGGAGGATGGACCACTGTTGGGCCCTTAAGAGTGATGTCTGTACTTATGAACCTTTACATTTGAAATTGAAACATAGCCTAATATTATAGGGTTCCTAAGAGTTATCTCCTGAAAGCCTCCTTGTTGCTCAAATTTTGCCTCTCTGTACGCCAAACTCAGCATATAAATGCATTTCCTTCCCCCAGCATGGGACATGACTCCTGGGGATGAGCCTCCCTGGCACCAAGGGATTACTACCAAGCACCAACTAGTAATACAACTGGAAAATTACCTTGACCAAAAGGGGGAAAGGGTAAAGACAGATGAGTGTATATGGCTAAGAGACTTCAATGTGAGTTGGGAGGTCACTTCAGAGGTTACACTTATGCAGGTTGCAACAGGATCTCCTTGACTGCCAAAGTAAATATTGCCTCACATAGCAGGGCTCTTGACAGGGAAGGAGATAGCTCAGGAGTTTGGTGCCCTGCCAGTGGGCCCTACTTTGGAATTTATGCTCCCCAGTGTGACAGAGTTGGGCTCAGTTGTAAATCCCCTACACCTGGCTCTTCTGCCCCTTTTATCTGAACCTATAGCTAGCTCTAGAGTTTATAAGTGTATGTCCAATAGACTTAAATCTTTGGGCTGTCCATGTACCAGTTGGGCCATGAATCTCAAAAGATTTGCCACACCTACTCTTCATTTCATTGGACTCACCCAGGACAACTAACAGGGAGATGATGGTGGACAACGACCATCTCAAGGAACAGGGAGAGTCTGCAACTGCAAGCAAGATAGTCCTATATATCCGCCCCATGGGACCTAAGCCTCCTCTCAATTAGAGGCAGAGTTGGCATCACCATCCCAGAATCCTCAGGATTGGGGAATGAATGATAGACATGGGTAGACTGACTGTTATTCTACTATAGACTTATTGTGATTCTAGCAATGGAAGAACTTTTATCATTGATGTGGAGGCAATGGCCACTGGAGGTTCTGAGTGGAAGGAGAGAGATAAATAGGTGAAATGTGGGGACATTTTTGGGACTCAGGAATTGTCCTGAATTGCATTGCAATGACAGATACAGGGCATTATATATCTAGTAATAACTTACAAAAATATGTAGGAGAGAGTATAAACTACAATGTAAACTATAATTAACGTTTAGTGGCAATGCTGCAAAATGTGTCCATCAATTGTGACAAATGTTCCACACTAATGAAGGATGCTGTTAATGTGGGAAAATGTGGCAAAGCTAGGGAGCTGCACATATGGGAATACCCTATATTATTTTTTGTTTGTTTTTTGTTTTTTGTTTTTTTTTTATTGTGGGTAAAAATCAAAATTTTCACAATACATACCAACATTTGCAAAATGATATATAAATGTATATGCATATATGTGCGTTTGCTTACAAAAATGTTATTTATGTATATATATATAAATATATTTTAAGAGGTGCTTAGATACCCAAAATATTACATGGAACCCACTGGGATTCCCGAACTACCCTATATTTTTAATGTAACATTTGTGAAATCTAAGTATATATTTTTTTAAATTAAAAAGTATATTAAAAAAAACAAAACACAAAAAACTGTTGTAAGAGACAAAGAAGGACACTGTACATGAATGGGGAGCAGATGTGGCTCAAGCAGTTGAGTGCCTATCTCCCACATGGGTGGTCCTGGTTTTGGTTCCCAGTGCCTCTTAAAGAAGATGAGCAAGACAAAGAGTTGACATGACAGGCTGGCGTGGTGAGATGACACAATGAGGAGGTACAATGAGGATACACAAAGAGGAGACTCAATACGCAGGGAGCAGATGTGTCTCAAGTGATTGGGTGCCTGTCTCCCACATGGGAGGTCCTGCATTTGTTTCCTGGTGCCTTCTAAAAGAAGACAACCAGACTCAGAGAGCAGACAGCATATGCAAACAATGAGGGAGGGGGAGAAATGAATAAATAAATCTTTAAAAATAAATAAATGGGGCAATCTACCAAGAAGAAAGAACAATCATAAATATTTAGGCACCAAACAAGAATGCTCCAAAATACATGAGGCAAACACTGGCAACTCTACAATCATAGTGGGGGATTTCAGTACACCACTCTCAATAATAGACAGACCATGTAGACAGAGAATCAATAAAGAAACAGAGACCTTGAGTAACGCTTTAAAGGGACAAGATCTAACAGACATATACAGAACATTCACCTCCAAACAGCAGGATATACATTCTTCAAGAGTGCTCGTGGATCATTCTCCAGAACAGACCACATGTTAGGTCATAGAACAAGTCTCAATGAATCAAGAAAAATTGAAATTATACAAAGTTAATTCTCTCACCAGAACGGAATGAAGCTGTAAATGAATAATGTGAGGAGAACTGGAAAATTCACAAATATATGGAAGTTAAACAACACACTCTTAAACAATCAGTGTGTCAAGGAGGAAACTGCAAGAGAAATCAGTAAATATCTTGAAGCAAAGGAAAATGAGAACATAGTATATCAAAATTTATGGAAGGCAGCGAAGGTAGTGTTGAAAGGGAAATTTATAGTCCTAAGTGAATAAAAAAAGAAGAAAGAGCTAAAATGACATAACTAGCTGCACACCTGGAGGAACTAGAAAAACAACAGCAAACTAATCCCAAGAAGAAGGAAAGAAATAATAAAGATTAGAGCAAATAAAATGAAATTATGAATAAAAATAGAAAGAATTAACAAAACCAAAAGATGGTTCTTTGAGAAGCTTAATAAAATTTACAATTTCTTAGTGAGACTAACAAAGAAAAAAAAGAGAGAAGATGTAAATAAATGCAATCAGAAATGAGAGATGGGACATCACCACTGACCCCATAGAAATAAAAGGTATCATAAGAGGATACTATGAAAAATTGTGTACCAAAAGTTGGACAACTTAGTTTAAATGGAAAATTTTCTAGAAACACATGCGCAACCTACGCTGACTAAAGAAGTAATAGAAGACCTCAACAGACCAATCACGATTAATTAGATTGAACCAGTCACCAAATAACTTCCAACAAAGAAAAGCCCCAGACCAGATGACTTCACAGGCGAATTCTACCAACCATTCTGAAAAGAACTAATACCAACCCTATGCAAAATTTTCAAAAAATTGAGTAGGAGGGACTATTACCTAACTCATTCTATGAAGCCAACATCACCCTAATACCAAAGACACATAAAAGATGTCACAAGAAAAGAAAATTACAGACCAATCTCTCTAATAAACTTAGATGCTAATATCCTCAACAAAATACTTGCAAATCAAATCCAACAACACGTTAAATGAATTATACACCATGATCAAGTGGGTTTTATCCCAGGCATGCAAAGATGGTTCAACACAAGAAAATCAATTTATGTAAGACACTACATCAATAGACTGAAGGAGAAAAATGGCATGATAGTCTCTATCGCTGCAGAAAAGGCTTTCTACAAAATCCAGCATCCTTTCTTGATAATAACACTTTGAAAGGCAAGAATAGAAGAGAAATTCCTCAACATGATAAAGGTCATTTATGAAAAATCCACAGTTAATATCACACTCAATGGTGAAAGGCTTGTCTTGTTCTTGTCTGTTCCTCTTAGATCCAGAACAAGACAAGAATGTCCCCGTCACCACCCTCGTTCAACATTTTGGTAGACGTGCTTGCTAGTGCACTTAGGCAAGAAAAAGACATAAAAGCACCAAAAAGAAGAAGTAAAACTTTCACTATTTGCAGATGACATGATCCCATATATAGACCGTCCTGAAATATCTACAACAAAGCTACTAGAGCTAATTAATGAGTTCAGTAAAATTGTGGGATATAAGGCCAAAATGCAAAAATCTGTAGTGCTTCTTTAAATTAATAATGAACAATCTGAGGAGGAATACAAGAAAAACTTCCATTTACAATAGCAAATAAAAGAATAAAATATCTAGGAATAAATTTAACTAAAGGATGTAATGGACTTGAAAACCGAAAACTACACAACATTGCAAAAATAAATCAAAGAAGACCTAAATAAATGGAAGGACATTCCATGCTCATGAATTGAAAGACGGTATCATTAAGATATCAGTTCTACCCAGATTGGTTTACAGATTCAACACAATCCCAATCAAACTTCCAATTGCATTTTTTACAAAATTGGAAAAGCCAATTATCAAATTTATTTGAAAGAATAAGGGGCCCTGAAAAGCCAAACTCACCTTGAAAAAGAAGAACAAAGTTCTATTACACTGACTTTAAACATATTAAAAAGCTACAGTGCCCACCTGAGGAGAGATCATGGAGTGGAGCAGGCGCTGCTACCGCAGCCACCACCGCCACCGCCGCCACTGCGGCTGCCGCGAGGTCTGAGTGCCTGGCTGCAGCGACGGCCTACTGCAGGCAAGAAGGGAAGGACTGAATCATATTTGTTACCAAAGAAGACCATGGCACTCCAAGCAATGCAGAGCTGGTAGCCGACGGCCGACGACCCCAACCATCTGTCTGAGCAATATGGATTGATACTGCCAAAGGAGACATTAACTGGAAATTCCCATGCCTTGGGGAATGGCTGGTGGCCCCTGTGAGGAACAGTTCAAGTCGGCCTTTTCCTGCTTCCACAACAGCACCAAGAATGATGAGGTGTCAGATTGTGTAGACCAGTTCTGGGCCAGGCAGGAATGCATGCAGAAATACCCAGAGCTATATCTCCAGGAGGATGAGAAGGAAGAGGAATAGAAGAAGTCAGCAGAAGGTGTAGAGGAAGTAGCTTCTGCTGGGGCCACTGCAACCAAAGAAGAGGTGGAGGCAAGCTATAAAAGGCCACGAGGCACTGGGCTCCAGGCCTTCCACTTCAGATTGACATGGACCTTTTGCAAAATGCCCTTCGGTTGCTTGTCAAGAAAGTGTCTTTCCCTCTGTTTATCTGCGTAATATAATGTACAAAATAACTTATTTTGATGATCCAGCTCTTGGCCCTTTGACAAACACATTGAAAAGATGGGGGTTTTCTGCGTATGCGTCCCACATAAACCTATCAGGAAATGTAGCTGCCACTTTTGAATTCTCTTTTCTCAGAATGCTCTGAATTTTGCCACTTTGAAATAAAGTGCTGAATATTCTCAGCAACCACAAATCACACAGGAGTGTTTCTTGTGCATGGGTTGATTTATTCTGGCCCATTATATCATTTTTAGTACATTTCACTCTCCTTTGGAGAATGGAGCAAAAACATCTTCCTTTTAAAAATGCTGGAGTGGGTTCATTCCTAATGGAAGAGGCCAGATTATCAGATATTTATTTCTCAAAAACAATTTTGACCTTTTGTATATGAGGAGGTACTTTGATGTTATTAAATAGACTTCATTTCTGATACATTTTGGTTTGCATTTTTGCATTGAACTCCAGATTTTCTACATTTAGAAGGTAGAGATTTTGACCCTCTGATTCACAGTCTCTTTCTAAATGAAGAGAAAGGCTGGTTATCACTGTTCTTTGTTATTCAGAAAGCCCTGGTTTGGGGCCTATGTTAGCACTGCTTCTGTCTCAGCATGCATAGATGCAATGTTCTTGAGAGGTGGGGACCTATTGTTACCAGAGTAACAGCCAAGAGAGGAAATGGTGTGAAGTAAGTGCTCCATTAAAGAGAAAAAGAAGAAGAAGAAAAAAAAGATACAGTGGTCAAATCCACATGGTACTGGCATAAGGATGGACATATTGACCAATGGAACCAAACTGAGAGTTCAGAAATAGACCCACACGTCTATGCCCAACTGATATTTAACAATGCTAAATTTAACAAGGCTGTCAATTCCAATCAACTGGGACAGAAAAGTTTCTACAACAAATGGTGCTTGGTGAACTAGATATCCATATCCAAAAGAATGAAAGAGGATCACCATCACATGCCCTATATACAGATTAACTCAAGATGGATCAAACACCTAAGTATAAGAGCCAGGATCCTAAAACTTCAAGAAGATAATGTAGGGAAGCATCTACAAGATCTTGTGGTAAGGGAAGCGGCTGTGGCTCAATCAGTAGGGCTCCCGTTTACCATATGGGAGGCCCCGGGTTCGGTTCCCGGGGCCTCCTGGTGAAGGCAAGCCCGCCCGCACAGCGTGGTTAGCTGACCCAGCGAGCACAAGCAGCAAGGGGGGGATAAATGAATAAATAAATAAAAAATCTTAAAAAAAAAAAAAGATCTTGTGGTAAGCAGTGATTTCATAAACTTTATACCCAAAGTTTGAACAATGACAGATATAAAATAGAGAAATGGGAACTCCTCAAAATAAAAAAAAAAACTTTTTGTGCTACAAAGGCTTTTGTCAAGAAAGAGAAAAGGCTGCCTACAAATGGAAGAAAATATTGGGGAATCACATATCTAATAGGCATCTAACATCCAGCATATATAAAGAGATCCTACAACTCAATAATAAAAAGGCAAACAACCCAATTAAAATTTCTTCTAAAGACTTGAATAAACACTTTTCCAAAGAGAGAGTACGAATGGCCAAAAAGCACAGGAAAAGATGCTCAACAGCACTATTAGTGAAATGCAAATAAAAACTACATCCAGATATCATTTCACGTCTATTAGAATAACTTATTAAAAAAAGAAAACTACAAGTGTTGGAAAGGATGTGGAGAAATAGGAATACTCATTCACTGCTGGTTTGAATGGAGAATGATGCAGCCACTGTGGAGGAGAGTTTGATGGCTTCTCAGGAAGCTAAGTATCGATTGCCACATGATCTGGCAATCTCGCTACTTGGTGTATATCCAGAAGACTTGAAAGTAAGGACATGAACATATATATATGCACACCAATGTTCATAGCAGCATTATTCACAATTGCCAAATGATGGATGGAAGCAACCCAAATCTCCCATCAAGAGATGAATGGATAAACAAAATGTGGCGTGTATATATATATAATGGACTGTTATTCAGCTTTAAGAAGGAATAAAGTGCTGACACATGTGGCAACATGGATGAACCTCCAGGGCTCTATGTGGAGTAAAATAAGTCAAACACAAAAGTACAAATATTGCATGATCTTACTGATATGAGCTAAGTAGAATGAGTAGACTCATGGATATAGAGTCTGGAAGATATGTTACCAGGAGTTAGAAGAGGAGAAAAGAATGGTAAACTGATTTTTAATGTGTGCAGAAAATATAATTAGATTGATTGTAATCATTTGGAAATGGATGGAAATGGTAGCACAATTAATTAGCAGCACCTAAGTGTGATTGTGAACGTGACTCAATGGGAAAGTCTTGGAACATAAAGGTTGCTAGAAGGAAATCTAGAGGATAAAACGGGGGACTGTATATCACAAGGATCTCTGTGGTGTCCAAGGATCGTGGTTAAGAATACAAATATAAGAATGTTCTTTCAGGATCTATAACAA